>BQUP01000002.1:0-108294 GCA_022835595.1 Cystobasidium ongulense
TTACACACCGAATCTGTCCAGGAAGGCCTCAGATTAGGCTTGGGTTGAAGCACACCATCGAGCTTTCGCAGCCTCTCCGCCGAGGGCGTCGCATCTTGCACAGATGGTGTGAACGACGATGCTCTCGTGCGTGGGGTGAGCTCGCTGGGGTGCTGCTGCCCGTCCGAACCCGTCAACACGTTAGAAGTCATTTGCGTGATCGGGTGGGAAAGAAAGAAAACGTGATTCCACAAAGCGGCGTGACATGTGCGATTTGTATGTACAATGCATGTGGTGAAAAGCGATACTCTGGATTCGTAACATGATGCCAGCCTTACGCACATCTAGAGCGCAAGCTACTTTGATTTTAACACTACGGTATTCGTGCGAAAGTGAAATGGAGTGACATGCTAACCCGACTTGCCTCGACCAGAGTACCGATGTTGGCTTAGTCCGTAGCGGGCACGTCTTTTAAGGTGACCCATACTTCCTTCTCTTCTTTCCTTGACTATCAGGCTTTGGCTACTTGCGGCTTTGGCTACTTCCGAAGAGGTTTCGTACGCGATATCCACGATATCCACGACAGTGCGGCTACAAGGATGGCTTTCTGCGCTCGCAGGGTGTATAGTCTGAGAGGTATCATCCAGTATTGTTACCAGGTCAAACAAACTTGACACCCTCCCCATCGCCTGTCTGGAAGATCTGTGCTTTATTCTGCTTGATAAGAGGTTGTAATGCCATCTTCAGTAGGCCAGGCGGCAAATCTGCAAAGTCTGTAATGGACGTATGTTATCGATACAAGCCTGAAGATGCATACATCGACACGCGTGCCAGCGCACCTTTGGTAGAACTCGGCTCTGTGAGCTCGTAAAATGTCATGATGCTGTTCGTTTGCCCTGTACTGTCGATCTGAGATAGGACACGAGTCAGGTGCAGACTTCGAGTGGAATATAACCGGACCTACCCAATTATGTATGACTTGACTCCAATCGTCTATGGACCGCCAGAGTATGTATGCGCCAGTGCCAGCGGGCAGCTGAGGTGGCGTTGATGAAGAGAGCTTGGAACTTGATATGGGGGGATCATATACGGCCGAGCCTGCGGAAGAAAGTAAAGGTATATTAGCCATGCGAGTTAGACGTTGAATGTCGGCAATACACCCACCCGCTTTAGCGAGCAAGTGTACAAGCTCTTGTATGAATTCGGGCCTTGCACGACCTGGAGAAGGTGATCGCAATGCGTGTCAGCTAGCGAGGCTGGGTGTGCGAAACGTAGATACACATGCTCACGCTTTATATGTGTGTTCTCCCACAAGGCTGCTGTTTCTGATGCACCACCTTGCATTAACGATGCTTCAGACAGCTCTATCCGGAAGATGCGATGATGCCGACAATATGCCAGGATCAATGAATGCCATTGTCGAATCTGAGAAGCGAAAGTAGTAGATGCAGGCTGACGGCTAGGTGGCCGGAGATTGCTTCAATTAGCCGCAATATGCAAGGTCAACGATAGGACTATGGCACTTACGTGAAGAAAGCAGGAAACGAGTAGATAGGCGGAAAGACGAAACCACTTGGGGAGGTTACTGGCTTGAGGGACAGGCTCGCCAACGCTGTCTGTGGCTTATCACGAGCATCTAGTCGAGAGGTATCGATGCTTGCGCTCTGCGTGCTTGCTGTCTGCATTGCACGCTGTTCAAGCAGAGGCAAAGCGCAACGATGTAGAGCGACGAAGCGAAAGCGAGGTTGTGTAGTGATGGCACTGAAGGGCCGAAAAGCACCGTCAAGATTCTGGATGGGCCAATGTGAATACTATCAAGTAAATGTACTGCATATACTAGTGCTGGGGGTGCAGTCGCAAGACCAGAATTACCTGGTCAGTCACGTGTTTTGCATCCCACTTGGCAAATAAGCACCAAACGTTTGTCCCTAGGTTCAGCTTATACATGCATGCAATGTTGTTACAGCGGTCTATTTTCGCACTACACTGTGTCACCTGAGCGCCCTGCGTTCCAAGTAGGGAAATCCGTCTAGAGAACCTCCTGGTCTAGCCAATTCCAAAAGCCTTCTACACCCTGCCCCCCTGAGGACTTCTCTTCCACCTTCTCTTGGTCAGCACTTGATGTAGCTATAGACGGGGCTTTCGAAGTACTCGTTGCCCAGCTGATCTTAACGCCGAGTTTGTCCTCGTCCCAGCTGAAGGGCCCATCAAAGTCCAGCACATCGGTCTGTAGGATCTCCTGTTCATCTTCCGGTAGTTTGATACCTCCTGAAGAAACTTGTGTCTGGCCTGAAGACGGCGATGTCTTCCATAAGAAGGAGAACAGACGGAAAGGACTGGAGGATGAGCCAGACGGCAATTCATCGATGCTTTCGAGCCGAGCGCTAGAATCGCCTCCGCTTCCCGACGACTTCCTACGCTTTTCCAGCTCCCTCTCTAGCATTGTCTTGACTCGGTCTTGCGCTCTCTGCTTCTGTGCTGCCGTCCACGTGTCGGCCTTTGTCAAGAGCAGGAGAACGGGTGGTATATGCTTTGCACCTTTCTTTTCTAGGATATTGATCATGGACAGAAGAACGTGCAAATGTTCCGCTGTAGTCTGTATACCTTGGGCTGTCGCATTGATGGTAGGGTCGATAAAGAAGACGATGCCATCGGCGGAAGGGAGATATTGAGCCAAGAGATGAGATCTGAGCCGAGGGTGCCCGGGAAGATCAATCAATTGAACATTCTTTCCAGGGAGTAATGCAGAGCTGGATGTCAACGAGGTATGCGTTGGCGGTGGGGACCTGTATACAAGCTACAAGAGGCAGAGAGCCAGGGTAAGCTCTGGTGACTGGACAGCAAGTGCTTGTGCCGGACTTACTCTGCCAAACAGGGACGTTTTCCCACTCGCCATAGGTCCAACGAAGAGTACATTTGACGTTCCTTTGACCTTCTTGACCGCAACAGCTTGTTTCGATGGTCCGCTGATAGCCCGGAAGACGACCAGCAAGAGCAGGAGCAGCAGGACGGCGAAGCCATAGAGATAGTACGCTTGCTGGCCGGGTAAGCTGGCGAGATCCGGCAGAGGAATGTCCATGCCTAGATGCCTTGTATGGGTGGTGTGTGGGAAGAAAGGACAGCCGCGCCTTTGCTTCGTCGTTCAAAGGTGATCGGACTCTGTCCAGGACTGGCCACCAAAGCATGCAGCCCTTGAACACTGCCCAATCCATTTGAGTTGCATTTCCTTGCCTCGATGTTGACATTCACCTAGGTCCCCTCAAAGCACCACCTACAGCGCGACTGATTCCTTCCACCGCACAACCACTTATACTCGAAGCCAACCTACGGTTGTGCTGAACGTGATAAGCAAGCATGCCCTTCGAACGCTTCGATGGAACCAACAGCAGGCGCCCTGGACAGCGTGTACATAATCTACGCAAGTATCGAGTTCCCATGTTCGTAGCAGTAGGGATACTGGTAGCCTTTGAGCTCTTCGCAAGATCATCCATAACGCGAGGACTGAAAGACGTGACGCCCAAAACGAATCTAGGATGGCAAAGCTTTCTACCAGCCTATACATACCGCCAAAAGCCTCTATCGTCAACAACAAACACAACATTCGATGCAGACTTGCTTCCATCGGAAGGTCAGAGCGACTACTGGGATGGGTTAGACAACTGGGGAGACGATAACGATGCATATGAAGGGTTCACTACGGAAGATCCTGAAGATTTCTGGGACCCATTCGTACTCCACAGTCGACCAATGACCGAAATCACTGCGAAAGCCTGCATCTGGCCACCTAGCATATATGACGCGTGCATGCCAGACAGTAGTGTTCGCGAAGACGCCGAGCGCGGACGATGGATGCGCGTAGAAAAGGATCTCAACATGCGAGTCGGGATATACTACCTCTATCTCTTCTATCGAAGGCTCCCTTATGGCTCGGATGCGGATACCATCCGTGATTTCAAGCTTGTTCCCGTCTCGAAGGAGCCCACAGAACATCTGCTTGAATCGGACGGGTGGCACATGGTATCTCAAGATGTCAGAGATGGGGTCTGGCCCAGGCAGGAGACTGCTCATCTCTACTATCGGACAGCTCCACGGTCGGATGGTAACCGTAGTGACGAAGTGAACGAACTAGACGTAGTTTGGGGGAGTAGCGGGACCCTCTACGGTTGGCAGAGGATGGGCGAAGATTTCGCCGAGCCAAGGGAGAAAAACAAGAATAAAGATCAAGACGAAGGTGCTGAACTCATGTGGCGCAAAGGTGCCCCTGTAGCACCTAAAGCCAAGCTACCTCTTACCTTTTCCACCGATGGCAAATTCAAGATTCTACAGATTGCAGATCTGCATTTCAGTGTCAGCAAGGGGAAATGCTTAGACAGCGATTGGCCAAATTGCAATGATCCTAAAGGCGCAGACCTTGTCACTTTGGATTGGCTGAACAGTGTGCTGGACGAAGAGAAGCCAGACCTCATCGTTCTGAGCGGAGATCAGTGAGTAAAATACCAAGTGAGGAGTTTGAGTATCACTGAAATTAGTTCACCTTCTAGACTTAATGGCCAGGATACCTCATACAGCGCAGAATCGGTGATTCTCAAAGTAGCCAAACTCTTTGAAAACCGCCAGATTCCCTGGACAGCTGTACTAGGTAATCACGATTCAGAAAAGACGACTCTCACCAGATATGGCCAGTTCATTATGATGCAAGCTTTGCCATATTTTGTTGGTGAACCCGGTTCGCTGGAGGTTGCTGGTAAGTCGAACGAGGATGCTCTGTACTTACCCTATTTGCTCATGCGAAATATGACATAGGCGAGGGCAATTATGTACTCAAGATACGGAGTGCAGACGAATCGAAAACACATCTCTTGACGCTATACTTCCTTGATTCGCATGCCTATATCTCTGGCTGGAACGTGTTTAAGTCGACGTATGATTACATCAAAGACAATCAGATTAACTGGTTCCGACAAGTCAGCCAAGGCATCAAAGCTATCGAGAGGCCCTTCAAGCCACCCGTACTGGAGGACTCGACATTTGGCAATCTAGAAGATGATCTCAGCAAAGCTCGACAGGCAAAGAGACAGCCGTCTCGATTCCAGCCGCGCCAGGAGATAGCTACTACGCTGAAGAAGCCGAACGCGATGGCTATCTTCCACATTCCGCTTAAAGAGGTGTACGACATGAAGGCTGATGTTGGCATGGACGGCTCTGAGCTCATCAGAGGCACGGATCAAGAAGAGCGCGGTGGACCGAAGGAAGGTAACTTTTTCGAGAAGGGCTTGATCAAACAGACCGAAGTAGGCTCGGAGAATGATGCGAGTGGTGATCCTGAATTCAAGGCAGCATTGGCGGGAGCTGCACCTGAAGTGAAGGTTATCTTGAATGGTAAGCAGTCAGAAGTCAGCTGCCTATGATTGCAATGCCTGACATCCTTTCAACATCTCCTACAGGCCACTGCCATATTACTGATTCGTGTAAACGCATGAAAGGTGTTTGGAGCTGTTTCGCAGGTGGAAGTTCGTACAGTGGCTACTCGGAGAAAGGTTTCGACAGACGCATTCGAGTCTTCCAAGTGTCAGACTACGGCGAGACTATTTCCACTTATAATGTTAGTACTCTCTGATCCTCACCCACAGGTTCTTGACTGACCGAAATACATTATAGATCTTGGACACACATACCGACCACAGCGGAGCGAGCGCAAGCAGTCATGATGCAGCTGAAACAAGCGAAGATTCAGGCAATGCCGGCAGAAGTAAAAGGGCTTCCTCCTTACCGGCGAGACCTCATCAAACGAAGGATATAAGTGCGCATCAGAAAACCGAAGAAATTAGACTAGTAGGGTCGGGTGCACTGGACTAGAGAAATAGTAGATTACCGTAGAAAACCAATGTAGCTTTTTTACGCGCCCGACAAACAGGTCATTACGCGTCACCATTGTAGTTGTATGGTATGTTCAACAGTGACTGTATTTTGCTTGATACTGTTTACCGATGTCGCTCGTGAACGGCATTTGCATTTATGGCTTTTCACCGGTGACTTGAAAAGCATACAGCCAAGTTGACCGCTGAAGAACTTTGAAGAATCTGCAAGGCTGGAGATTTATGGAAGGCCGGACCCGCAAATAAGCTGAATTAAAAGTCTTGTGCATTGACTTTCTCTCGCATTCCTCTCCAAGGTTTGCGACGCCCGATCACCTTTAGATAGATTGACACACCGCGAGATGGGCTGCGGCTTGACTCTGCATGGCTCAAGCACTGGACACATTCGCACGACACATCACGACACACCTGCTCAACGCAAGGTTGCACCATGAGCGCGGATCTTGTGTCTGATCCAGCCATATTTGCAAGTGAGTGCATCCTAGGATTGCACGCGCCCGCACCTCTACATGCTGATATTGTGCATTCACCCTCATTACGGCGAGCAGCGTACCATGAGCTTCGCAACCCAGACTCCGCTCTGAACTGGTATGCGTCGGCGGCCTAGCAGCCTTGTATTGATGGAAGCTGATTGACATGTGACATGCGTACAGGCTCTTCCTGGGTTATTCAGCTGTTGGCTCGAAAGACCGGCTGGAACTCGCAAACAGCGGTGATTCAGGCTTGGAGGGACTCAAATCAATACTGGTACGTCTGGCCTGCTTCCCTTGGTGTGCTGTAAGGCTGATGAATAGATTCTCCATCTCCGCTACCTGCCACCGCCACTTGCGCTATTCTGACACACCACAGTCACAAAGCAACGCATTGAATATACATTTCGGCCTTCTTCGCTTAGAAGGTCGATTTCTCCTCTTCACTCTCCTTCCAGATAATACAGGCGGCGTCAAACGAGCGCGAGCTCTCGTCCACTCTCGTGCAGTTGGCACTAAACTGCAGCACCAGGGTACTCTCACAATTGCACGACCTTCAGACTTGACACTCAATGCAGTACGAAGCAAGCTCAAGCTCGATACCGGCTCTGCGTCATCATCACTGCCGTCTAGCCCTAATCCTCAACTGAGCGCAGGCACATCATCGCCATATCTACAACCTTCGCCGTTGCGGTCACACTTCCCTACAAATGCATACTCAAGCAATGACAATGGCCCGCCCCCACCTCCCGATAAGGATGCGCAAACAATAATCAAGATGAGATCAAATAACTCCCTTCACACTCCCCAATTAGCCACACCTCCATTCCAACTTCCCATCCGCCAGTCATCTCGTGAAGGGCATGACCCTACCTCACCACAATATGCACACTATTCACCGCCTGTTGACGGTAGTCATACTCCAAGGAACAGGCAGGTGTCAGGTACAAGTGCTAGCGGCGGGAACTCGCCGGCCTCAATCGGCTTGGGGCTGGGCGGCAGCATGTCGTCCTCATATGGTCAACCCAATGGCGGAGCCACTGTACAACAATCATCCTCTGGTTATAGCAAGATCTCCACATCTCCTAGACTAGCTTCTTCTTTAGCATTCGAACGCGATCAGCGAAATACAGCGGCCCACAATGGCCCCGCCAGCCCAACCATGGTCAATACTTCAGCGGCAAACGCCAGGCTCACCCCACGGTCAGCATCTCCCGCTGGATCAGTCTCATCGCTAACATCAGCGAGTAACGTACAGCGGTCACAGGATCTTCCTCCATTGCCGCTGTCCGCATCCCCGTCTGTACCGACATCGAATCGTTCCCTTGAGGCTTCGACCCTCGACAGTATGTTCAGACCATCGGAATCAGTAGAGAGTTTACATGATCAAGTGGCTACGAAAACGCAGAGATCACCCCAGTCTAGTCCTCAGCAAGTGGAGAGAATTGCTGTTGCGGAAGCGATAGCGAGGGCAGCTGAAGCTAAGTGGCAAGCGGAGCAGAAGAGAGCGTCAATAGACAGTTCAAACGGTGCCATTTCAGGCAATACTCCTGTTGTGAGGCAAAACGGCTTCCATACAAACCATGCAGATGGCGTCGACCAGCACCCTGTCTCGGCAGAATCTGCCATGCAACTCAGTGAAAATGGAGCGGATCTTGAGAATGGCGAGAGCCACGCACAAGAGAAGGAATCTTTTCCACTTCAGGCCGAATCTGAACTTGCGCGACTTGAAGAAGAAGCACGTCAAAGAGCCAGAGAACAACAACAAGCCGAACAGGAAAGGAGACAGGCGGAACAAAAAGAGCTCGAAGCTGAGGCCGCGAACGAGCGGCGGAGATTGGAAGCGGAAGCCGAAGCTCAACGAGTGCGACTAGCTGCGGAAGCGGAAGCACTTCGCGAGCGTCAAGAAGCTGAAGCCAAGGCGGAGAGTGAACGCGAGGCAGCAGCGGCTGAGATGGAAAGGCAACGCAAGGAAGCTGAGGCGGAGCTGGAAAGGCAACGTCAAGAAGCTGAAGCAGCAGCGGAGGCAGAGCGGATAAGGATTGAAGAAGCCAAGATAGCTGAAGAGAAAGCACGCGTGGAAGCCATTGAAACTGCCAAGAGGCAAAAGGAAGAGGCTCGAGAGCGTGCGCGTCAAGACTTGCGAGATCGAATAGCGTCTTCGCCTGGTGATGTAGCACTCACCGGTTTCTTGTCGGTACAAGGCGGGAGTTCGATAGTAAGTCTCATATTCCTTTCGTCTGTCCTTGTTCTTGTGTTGAAACACTACTAACACTGCGAGTAGCTTTGGCGCCGGAGGTATTTCCAGATGACCAGCCAGGCTTTGAAGCTGTACAAGAACGACAGAGAGCTAGGGCCTCCAATGGATCAGGTTGCTCTATCGAACGGCTTAAAGAAGATTGAAGAGAACGCGGAAGATCTTATGGCTATCCCGCACTCGTTCAAGCTGATTTTCAATGACTATGACGAAGAACCATATTTATTCTATTGCGATGAGGAGGTAAGTAGGCAGCAGTTCGTAGTGTGTAGGCTTCCCGAAATGAGTTCTGACAACGGTAAATTAATACTACAGGACGATAAGGACTTGCTGCTGGTCGGGTTGAAGGCAGCAGCTAGGCTGGAGTAGCTGAGAAGTAGTTTAGTTTGTATTCAATGTAGCATTGTGTTGCTTGTGGATTAGGTAGTGCAGTACAGTCGATGCACACATGGGCGCTATGGTACTGCGGCTTGGCGCAGGGTAATTGAGAGTATGGTAGATGTGTCAATGAAGTATAAATGCAAAACATTCCTCCCATCACGTGCACGTGAGGTTGTCGCCACCCGGCTGTACGGGAAGATGCGTGTTTATCTGCATATGGTACAGGATACTTCGCTCCGCTTTCCTACACGTACTCAAGTGCGACAATGTTATAGCAGCAGAGACTCGTCCACAACAGACAGCAGCAAGAGTGCGCATGTCGAAGCCTGTGGCTTCCACCTCTTCTCCCAACTTCCCGACGAGCCTCGACATCGCGCCTCTACATCTCGATGGCGATACAGCTGCTGGATGCGATGAACAGGGCCAATGGATCACGCAGTACGGCATAGCTGGGCGTGTATGGTGAGATCATCTGTATGCTCACACCACGCTGGACGGTCTGACTCTGAGCGTCGATTGCAGGGAAGCCGTCCCGTATCTTATGCAGTATTTGACCCCGCCTGGAAACCAACAAGAATTCACCTTTGAGCCTCCGTGCTCAATATTCGCGAGAAAAGGCTGCTTGAAGCCAACAAAGCCTCTTAGAATACTCGAACTTGGCTCTGGAAATGGCCACCTCTGCCTTCACCACCTCGCTTTGCTATTGCCACCAGGAAGTCAACTAGTAATGACGGATCTCGATGAAGTAACACCATTACTTGCAGAGAACACGAAGCTCGCTATTACAGAGGGAAGAATACCACAGAACGTTCAAGTATTGGTCCAGCCACTTCCTTGGGGTTCACGCGAGCATCTAGACAATCTTCGCCACGACCTTGGAGACGAACCGTTTACACATATAATATGTAGCGACCTCGTATATTTTACGGACTTACTCCAGCCACTACTGAAGACACTACTCTGGCTAACGGAAAGTCTCGCGGACGCGCCTGAACAAAGGATGTATACGACCGAAGTGATATTCGGATGTAGGTGAATTTCAATAAGTGAGCCAATGAAATAAAGCTGACATCAGCAAGTAGACAAAATACGTGCACTTCATAAAGAGCAAGCTTTCTGGGAGTCTCTAGGTGCCTTCTTCGACCTTGAAGCGGTATTCCGAGACATGCCAGAATACTCTTCAGAGAATGGCGATGGACAAACCAGGCGGGCTTCATCCCCGTATGAAGAGGATAGATTGCTCATCATGCTTGTACAGCGCAAAAGGGGTTCTCCGCAAGTTTACGCGCCTGATGAAGGAAACGTGCTGCTCAAGCCATTGATGCATTATAAAGACGATCAGTTCGAAAGCATGCTGATGCTGCGATCTATGAAGGATCTTTAGCATACTTGCACTGCACAACAAGTGTGACGCTGCAGAAGGATGTAGTTTGCCAGGAGTGGCCTTGGAATTGTAACTCTAGTAATATCGATGGGTTCTAAGCCTTAAATCTAGCCTACAAATCTTTCATCGAGGCGGAAAGGATGCATCTGGGTTCTTTGGATCGATTTCACTGTCGAAGGCAAATGGTCAGCTCATTTTCGAGTGATCATGTTGCTGTATGACTGACTCCCAAAGGGGGAACACTTTCGGCAGACTATCTGGCAGGAGTTGCGCATGCTCTTTTTGTAAGTATGCGTGAAAAGCGTCGATGACGACCTTGTATCCAGCTGCCGTAAGGTGAAGGCCATCCCAGAAGAACTGTCTCAAGCCCTGATCTGGATTGGGACCAGCAGCATCCATCATCGTCCCGAAAACATCGACAAACCCGACTGCTCGTTCTTTAGCCACTTCTCCAGCAGCCTGGGCGAACTGCCTTGTTCTCTCTGGTGTCCTGTCCAGCTCAATACCAGGTCCCCATTGCTCTGTGACATGCTCTTGACGCTGCTCTTTGCATATCGGTGGACAGCTGAACAAAGTAATGACAGTTGAAGGGTTGTAATGTGGCGATTTCTCTTCGCGTAGCATGTCTATCATTAGATTCAGATTGGCCTTGAACTTCTCGAGGGGGATGGATTGGGGCCTCATTGGTAAAGTAGCATCATTTGCGCCGAACCAGATATTTATTGCCTTCAAAGGCTTGTTTGCCGAAGCTTGCGGCAGGACCTGTGTCGCAGGACGTCAGTATCGTCTACAGAATATGAAGATCAAAAGCCAACCTACATAAGGCAAGATCCGTAAAGCCCATTCAGTGTTGTATCCGCCGTAGCCTCTGTTGATGATGTCGGCGCGACGTTGGTAGTTTTCTGCCATCCATTGACCGTATCCACCGGGGGAGAAAGATTGCTGCGTTATCGAGTCGCCGAACAGCAGCCATTCAGGATAGACTGTGGGTGCCATGATTGATTGGTAAGGCGACGTTTGGACAAGGCAGATTATCAAGAGTAGCTTGAAGGGAAACAAGCACCTAGCTTGCTTGTGCCGCCGTCGCTTGCACTCGATCATCCGGCTGGCGAAGAACAAAGACGTGTCTATGCAGCTTCTTTGCGCTTCAACCACCCTCTCTGCCTGTCTAGTCGCCTCGGGTCGAATCAGCTTTCCTTTGCCCTCGACCTGCGCATTACCCATCTACAATAGCGATAGCATTTCCGACATTGGCCAGGTGCAACAATTAGCATACACGTCCAGCATCCACACGCTCGCGAGACGATGCCTTCTACAGACGACGCCGCCCCAAAAGAGCCAAGCTCACGAAGAGCATTGCTCAAGCTTTCAACAGGCGTGCAGACGATCAGCGCAGTCACCTTCTCTGGCTTTCTACTTCTCCATCTCGCCGCACCCATCGGAGCAGGCCTTGGACTGGATGCAAGCAGCATAATGTTCTTGACGCGCGAATACTACCAAACTCCTCTACTTGAGCCTGTCCTCGTTTGGGGCAGCCTGGGCGCCCATATAGCCAGCAGCTCCGTTAGAAGAGCTATACTCGGTGTACCAAGGAAGCCGTCGCTTCATTCCGCCACTGGTTGGCTTCTCGTGCCCATGACTTTGGCACATGCCTTTACGCATCGAATCCTTCCAGCTTGGAAGGGTGTTTCACCCGCTCTACTGTCTTATCAGTATGTCAGCCATGCGCTTATGGAATCGCCCTTCGTTTCAATGGCTATATACGGTACTATGGTCCTTGCTATCGTCCATCACGGAATCGCTGGAGCAAGAGCACTCATATCCGGCAGGAGGAAAGCCGCTCGTCTGCCTCAAGGAGGCTTGGCTGCCACGGGATACGCTCTGCTCATTGGCACTGTGGGTTTAGGTTTAGTTAACCTCAAGAAGGAAGGATCGGAAGTTCCACTTTGGCTAGCTAAGCGCTACATGGAGGTTTGGGATACAGTATACTTGCGATGATTCTGTCAAGGAAGTATTTTGGGATAGTCATCGCTTGGACTCTGAATACAATGGCGTTTTATTGTCGCTTCCGATGCCACGACCAGTCGAAGATCACCCGGACCTTCAAGACAACCGATGTGCTAAGCGAAAGGACCGAACATGAGGGGTGCAACAGCACAATGTCAGTGACTCATATTATGAGTATACCACGGTGTCAATGACCTCATGTCTGCTCATCTCGAGTAAAGTTTCTCGACGCCGGCCCGAAACGAAATCTCCGACATCATCGGGCAGAAACTCATCGGAGGGCTCTTTACCAAAGAGCAGGTACAAGGACGCGAGCGATCCAGCTTTCGCTACTACTCAAATAGTCATCCAAAGCCAAAGATGCCATGGGTAGCTTGAAGCTTCTCTGCGCCGTTACTATCGCGAGCCTGGTGCTCCCTAGCCGATCTTTCGTGCGAGCTGCTCCCCGGCCCTACCCAAGTGCGCAGGGTTATGAGGCCAGATCTTCGGGAAACGAATGCGATCATCAGAATCATGCCCGCTCAATTGGTGAAGTAGCACTGCAGCATCCGAATCTAGGTCTAGATGGTCTTCCGCAATCTGGTCTCGGGATAATTGGCAACGTCACCAGCGGTACCGACAATACCGGTTCAATGAATCCAGCAACGATAACGACTGCTCAAATGGCAGAGACATTCAATCTTACCTCTCATTGGGAAGCTCCGTTCCCGCCAGCTGGAAGCTCGGTGCAAGCATTCGAGTTCATATCCGATAAGTGGCAATTGTGGCATAACAGATTATATGGAGGTGAAGAGGGCAATCTCCATTTCGTTCCGAATCCTTTCACTTCCAGCAATGGTACTTCTAGCGATGAACAGACGGAAGGGGACGGGGAAGCTGCGTCGACAGTTCTCAAAGTAGATTATCAAACTGGAACATATAGACAAGGAGGACCGAATTCATCAGGAGGATCAACATTCTTTCCTTTTCCAATGGAGATACAAAATTCATCGACAAGTAAAGCAATATTATTGAAATACGATGTTTCTTTCGATACCAATTTCGATTTTGTAAAAGGTGGCAAATTACCTGGAATATTTTATGGTAGTGAAGAAAGGGATTGTTCGGGTGGTAATCTATCTAACGACGCCGAGTGCTTTAGTGTTAGGATGATGTGGAGAGAGAATGGAATGGGCGAAGGTGGGTTTCGAAGCTTCACGCATTCGTCGACAGTAGCAGGAGTCTAACGTGTTTCCTTCATATAGTCTACGCGTATCTGCCGACCAGCAATGCGCTTTGTCCAGGACCATCCAATACCACCGATACTACAGCTTCGTCAAGCAGCATTATCAGCAGCAATTCAACCGATATAATCTGCAATTCAGACTATGGTACTTCCCTTGGTCGTGGCAAATTTGCGTTCTCAAGAGGATCATACACTTCAATAATGATGTATGTGGCACTGAACACTGCTCCAAACGTAAAAGATGGAATTGTGCAGATATGGGCTGGTAACGTGCAAGTTGTCAATATGACAGATCTCATCCTTACTGGAGAGGATGTGTCGCACAGTAAAGGGACAAATTCCATGAAGTAAGTCTCTCTTGTTCTATGACCGAGCCTCTCTAAACTGAACTAATCCTACTGTGCGCAGGGTATTCTTCTCTACTTTCTTTGGAGGATCTACGCCTGAGTGGGCGTCTCGAGTCGATACGTCCACCTACTTCCGCGATCTAGAAGTAAGGACTTCTTTGATATTCCTCCGTCGCAGCATGTACAGAAGCTGATGAGTATTTTACGCTCGCAGATCTATACCAACGGGCCATCATCTACTTCAGGAGCGGGACTGGACAAAGCCCTTTCGAATAGAGACAGCGATGAGAAGAGCCACGCTCCACCAAGCCTGTACGATCGCTCCCATGCTGTTGCAGTCATGATGTGCTACACATTGGCTATACTCGCTGCTTTATATCTGTAGACTCTTATTCCAACAGTAGGAGAGGAGAAGGTAAAGGTGAACATGTATACTGTGTATCCGACTAGTTGATTGTCTGCTTTTGCGTACGACAGAGTGCAACAGATACACAGATATCTGACACAGCTGTGGAGCACAATGCAGTACTGGAGGCGGCTCGATGTGCGCGTAATAGCCGTTTATTTCTGTATCTAGCTCGAGTTGAACCAAGCTTTGCCTTCTTGCCCTTGTCCGAGGCAGAGATGCTAGTTCTTCGTTTACCAGTGGTCATGGGAGAAGCATGAGACATGTTGGAAGCAGTATTCCTGACCTGCTGCGGGGTGTTGAGAACAATGATATACGCGAAACGCGTCTCTAAGAGCTGTACAATGCGAATGATCGGCTAGAGGACTAGAAGGTGAAGCGGTGACATGGAAAAGACACAGGCAAGGAAGACCTCGAAGCGGCTACTCGGATCTATCATCAGCTTACAACTGACTATACAACCAAGCTACATGGGCTGGCATGCGACTCGCGGCGAGGCAGGCAGAAGCTGCTTCTGAAAGTACGAATAGCGGTGATAATGGTGGCGAGAATACTTCTGGACAGGAAGACGAGCGGCAGCAAGAGCAGGAGAATGGACAGGATGGCACTCAGCAAGATGGGCAGCTGTTTGATTCATCGTCATCGATAGGTAGGTTTTCCCTCCCATCCATTTCCATTTCATCCTGCTTTCAACAATGCCATGGCTGTCAGAAGCTTCCGGAGTGCATGTGCCTTGAAGAGTGGCAGAGAGCTCTTCGTTATCTCCATACTTGCAGCCATGCTATGCTCGATGATGGCATACTCGACCATCCTATCACACTTCCAGCAGCACAGTTGACCTGAGTAGCTGGCACCGTCCTCACAACTCTCTCATCACCCACACTCGTACTCGTCAACACAATCCTAACTTGGTGCATTTTCATGGGCATCATTACGCAGACAGCGGCAGTACCTCACAAGACACATCCAGTCTAGGCTCTCCTTCTAGTAGCAGTTCGAATCAAGATCCTACACCTTCTTCATCGGCAGGAGACTCGGGCAGTCCAACTGCAAATCCCACTGGGACTGGTTCCCAAAGTGAAGATAGCGAATACACGCCCGACACTTCAGACACATCGCAGGACAGCGCAATAGAAGAGACAAACTCGTCATCATCATCATATACACCTCGACCGACTACTACTTCGGAGTCTCTCTCGTCCTCTCCTACCACCATGGATCAGTCGTCTACAAGCGACGATAACAATAGTGGGCCAATTCATACAACAATCAGAACAAGGACTGCCTACTGACATAGAAATACTATAACCATCACAGTTCCCTCTCCGACTTCTTCCACTTCTGATACTCCCACACCACAGCCCGATTCAAGTGAGTCTTTGCTCGTCCATTTCAGCTTTGGCCGTTTCCCTGCCATCGCAGCGGTGGCGTCGAGAAGATTCAAAGAGCCGGTCGCTGCAAGATGTCGCGTCTTGAAGTCAGAGAAGAGGTATACTAATACAGGTTTGCTCTATCCGTCCTTTGCTTTTGTCTCATCTTCAGGCACGAGCAGTCCCACAGATCCCACTTCAGACACAAGCACGACATCCGACCCCACGCCTACTTCAGATACCAAAACAACAGAGGAGTCGACTACTTCTGAATCTACTTCTGAACCCACTTCCTTCCCTGGAACTGCCTCCGAATCCACATCCGAGTCGTCTACGGACGTTCCAACAACGTCTTCGATATCGACTACTGAAGTTTCGTCACCAACGGTCTCACAATTACGATCTGCTTCCACGAATTTCGAAGACGTAACTCCAAGTATGACTTCAACGCTTACCTTTGCCTCGCCTTCGGCATTAGCGTCTGGTTCTGAACCTGTCTCGTCTAATGCGATATCAAACGGGGACTCATCAACGTCACCGGCGAATCAACAGGCTCTCGGCAGTATTTCATCTTCTTCAAATATAGCATTAGGTGATCAGTTAGCCACGACTGTATCACCAGCCGTCAAAATCAATGCTTCTCCGTCTATAACACATGATATCGAGCCCTCCAGTACAGATGAGAGTGGTAATAATGATGGTGGAAATGCTAATTCAAATAGTAGAGATCCTTCTTTGAACGGAGCGGGTGATGGAAGTTCTCAAAATAGTAAAATGATTGGTGGAACAGTAGCTGGTATCATTGCTGCTATTGTCATTATCGTCTTTGTCGTCTGGCTGATAGGAAAGGTGAGCGTTTTTCCACCATATCTATGATGTAGCAAGAGGGGAACGAACTGACCTGTATGGGCATCTGTAGCGTCGGCGGCAGAAGTTCGTCAAACCTGTAGTAGAACGAATGCACGCTAGCGGAAGCGGCTATTCCCTTCCTAGCATGTTGAATGGACCGGGATCTGGTTCAGGGTCAGGTTCAGGGGGAGCAACTCCAGCAACATCATCGCTCGGTCATGTGATATTGACAGCTACTAGACGTCGCTCAAGAGCTTTTAGCATTGAATCTGCTTCCATCTATGACCACGTCGACATTAGCCCTGAAGCAACGCAAAAGATGGAGAATACGGGCGAAATGAGCCAAGTTGCGCCTTTGAGAACTCTCAGTGGTGGAGATCAAGATGCTAGCTTCCTACCTGGTGGAGCGGCTCCACATCTGTATCGTACTTTATATGGTATGGGTGATAGATCAGCTCAAGCAGGTAACGGGTACGACACATACTCCAATACAGGATATAATCCAACCGGAATGATAGGAGCGAATTCATCAACGCGTATGACAGCTACAAAACATCATCAACAGATACCCAGCGCTTCCAGCTTTGGTTCACATCACATGCTCGATTCTCAAATGCACAACTCTGCGGAATATCAGAATTCGCAGCATGAATATAGCTATGCTTATGATGGATTAGCTTCCGCTGCTCTTGCTTCCTCAACTTCTTCTACGTCATTCCAAGGTCAGCAAGCGTCCCAGAATAAGTTCTACCAGAATGCACAACACGCTTCACCGACGAGGGAAGTACTTGTTCCCAGCTTGGTGAAGAGCGATTCTAGACATGCTATTGGGTCTCCGTTCGATGATGAGGAAGAGTTGCATGGATCGAATCCTATGCCTCATTCTCCCACTATGACTCCTACTCTCTTACAACGCCGTACCACCGATCCATTCAGCAATAAACATTCTTTGAGAGTCATCAATGTAGATCGTAACAAGGAACCAGGAACTCCATCTAGTAGCACCATCGGCGATGATGATGCGCCTGTAGCAGCGACTCCAAGACTTCTTCAGCGACAAAATGAAGAAAGCAGGCCTTTCTCGAATTGGTCTTCTATAGCTCCTTCAAGAGCAAGTACATCAACAATGTCAGATGCTTATTCAACTTTCCATTTCGACTCACCCGCTGTTGGTGGTGGTGGTAACTATAATGGTTTCGGTGATGGGGGAAGGATCAGTAGAGGTGATTCTTTAGATGCCAATAGGAGACTGAGATTAGATCATACCTCCAACTTCAAAAGATCTAGTAGCTCATTAGAATTCGTCACGCAGGAAGGAGAGATACTCACTCCTAGACAAGTTAATGACGTTGGGTTTTTCAGAGAAGTTTAGAAGAGTCAATCATAATTCATTGAAGCACTCGTTCTCAAAGACGGACACTATCAGTTTCCCTTCTTCTTTACAATTCCACTACCACTATCGTTCAATCACAGTTTAATTAATACAGTCACTTATACGAACTATAAGCGTTTCAAAGAGAAATCATTTGCAAACACACTCTTTTCCTTTTTTCCTTAGATTTTAATTCTGTCAGCATCAAGTTTCCATCTTAGAACAATTCGTAGGTCTTTCGTTCTTCTCTCGGTTTGGTTTACTCTCTGTTTACCCTAAAATGCCTACTGTGCCGCAAATGCAATTTGTGGAGGCGACTCTGTAACATAGCTTTTCTATTCTTCTCATAACGCTTGTCATTATTAGAGGCGCAGGCTGTGAGGCGGAATCGGTAGATTCAAATCACCGATCTATCAAACGTAATCTGAAGAAAGAGCTGGAGCTTGCTAGCTTGTCTCGCATAGTGTTCGCCCAGTATGGACTCCACTTGATGGGTCTACTGTTCCAGGCAAGGTGGCGAACCAGTACAGCAGCTCATGGAAACTGGCAGTAGCTCGTTCGGTCTTTTGGATGGATATGTGCTGCTAACAGGACTGTGCATCGTTGGAGTGACCTGCTTGGGGCTTCTTTCGCCTGCAAACAAAGTCGTCCAGGTTGACTTCGCTCCATCATCTTCATCCACCATGGCACTCGCTCGATCATCCAGCGTGAGTCCAGCATGTCATTCCAGTCGTGCAGGCAAGGGAAGAACAGCAGCTGATGCATGCTGTGTTGCATCGCGATGCAGGGGAGGATACCTCCAGACGTCAACCGCATACTCTACGTGAAGAACCTGTCTTTCAAGACGAATGGAGAGGTGAGCAGCAGGCGAGCTTCCCAGCCAGAGTCGACTCGTGCAACTGACTGACGACGCTGTGTTTGTCATAGGATTGTAAGGCTTCGCTGGATGACGCTGTTACTCAGTTGCAATATCTTACTACCCGCAACTTGCTCCCACAGTATACGAACTCTTTGGACGTTATGGCGGTATCAGGCAGATTCGGATAGGCAACTCACAAAAGACAAGAGGGACAGCATTCGTAGTGTATGAGGACATCTTTGATGTAAGTTGGCTCGACTCTACGTAGCTTGTAGCCTTGTTCATTGTTTGCTTTACTGCCGTGTTCTACAGGCCAAGAATGCCTTCGACAACTTGAACGGTTTCCATCTGCAAGATCGATATCTAGTCGGTAAGCCCAGCTCATGATTTACCACCTAAGCCTTCTCAAGCCGTCATACTGAGAAATCCTCATTCCTCAGTCCTCTATCATGCTTCATCGAAGACAGGCGTAAAGGCAGATCTAGCGAGGCGTGAGGCCGAACTCGAGGCGAAAAAGAAGGCATTCGGTAGGGAGCTCTTTACGTTACGTTGCTTCAGACCTAAAGGCTGAATCTGTCCACTTTATGCAGACATAAAAGATGAGCAATAACGCAAGAGTCAATATCCGCTTCACATCCTGTCTTCTGCGCTTTTCTTATGTACCGGTTGGCTGTGCCTTGTTGCGATAATCATGTTACAGCTTTGTACTTCTACTGTATCTACCAAGACAAAATATCGATTTAAAAGGCTACAAGCATCATTTCATTGATGTCTGCTGTTCAAGACAAACCATTACGGCCTATAATCAGGCCTCAAAAAGATTTTGATCGTTCCGCCTCTACTGATCGTTACTACCATGTTCGATAAGAAGGTAATCCCGGCCAACAACTCATTCGAAATCGGCTTCACTGTCACAGGTTGTAAACCTGGTACTTCACCTCGTGGAGCTGCGCGATGCCATAGTGGATTCTCGCGCTCGACTGCTCCAGTGCTAGGAAGATGGCCAGATGACTCTGTAGTCTTCCGCCGCGACAGAGAGAGCGTCGACATGGCTGCTGTAGATTGTCGTCGATGGTGCACAACCTGGTGAACAGTACAAATTAGCCGAACGTACAGGCTGCATCCGCTACTATCCGCTTACCTGATGTCCATGTAAATGGTGACCTTTCGGCCGTTGCAAAGCAGCACTAGACAAATCCCACAATATAAGTTTGCAGTCTTCGCTGACGCTCGCGAAGCGTTGTGTCCGCGAGTCACATCGCCACGGATCGAAAGACAGGCCAGTCAAGAATGATGAATGACCTTCGCAGCGAGCTACTATCCGTTGTTCGAACGGGGACCAGACGCATGCAAGGTCATCTTGTCCTCCCGTCAACACAAAACGACCGTCTGGAGACCAGTTGACACAGGTGAGCGCGCCAAAGTAGCCTTGAAACGTGTCGAGCAGCCGCTGTGAGGAGCATTCGATGATTCGTAGGCAGCCATCTTCGCTTGTCACCGCGCAGTATTGATCGTCTGGTGACATTGCAAAGTCTAATCAACGCATTAAATTAAGTTAGTTGCCATCTCGGACAAAGTGCAAGGGGGAACGTTCCTCACCCGTGAGAGCCTTCCGTGACACCTTCCAGTGCGCAATGGGATTAAGCCTGTTCGAGTTGCTTTTCTTGTCCACTTGAGGCGGCGCTACCGTTACTACTATATCATCGGTGTATTCTTCTGGCGGTAGAGGCATATGTGAACCATGTCTCCGTGGCTGTCTTTCACCATTTGTCCTGAAGGAGAATCCGCTCCCCCCTCCATGTGTGCCTAGATGGCCTTCTTCGCTATTGTAATCCTGCAACATGCTGTCTCCACCTGTGTCTACCCTTGTCAGAGTTGGCTTGGTCGACTGCAGTACCGCGCCTGGCTCGGGCGCCAGGCCAGCAGTGGGTACAAAGCCATTTGGATCTTCCTTGTCCTTATCCCAGAACGCAATACATCCGTCTTGAAAAGCAGAGGCGAAAATCTGGTCGCCATGCAGCCATTGTAGCTTTTTTACTGGCGATGTAGACACGTATGTGGCTGCATTCTGCTTTGTTCCAGTTTGAGAGGTGGGAGCGATTGGGTCCTTGTTGTACCTGGTATACCGACCGGAGAAGACCTCTACCCAGATGATATCGCCGGTGTGAAAGCCTATCAGGAGGTCCATACGTTCATGAGACAAGGTAGAGTAGTTTATAGCTGTACAGGTGGGTGTAGCAGCGAAAGCAAGCCTGGCCACTGGATCTCTAAACTTGGCACGTGGACTGATATCTGATATGAAAGTGGCTTTGGGCGTTGTAAAGATCGCAAAGGTAACCTCTCGCGCCTCTTGACCTTGCCATATCTTATCCGCCCTTCCACTAAAGGGCAGACCTTCGTAGGATTTGACAAAGTTCGAGCTTGTACCTCGGAAAGCACTCTTAGGCTTGGATGTGGATGGTCCTGGTGCGGCTCCACTGTTGTTGTTGTTTCCCAAGGATGGTAGTGGCATTGAGCTCATCGAGGGAAGCGACATAAGAGGCCGCCGCCGCGAGCTAGCGGGGGAGTGGCCGGTTGCATTAGTATTGCTACCTTGCTGGCCGTTGTTATCGTAGGAAGACCCAGAATGCGATGAAGAAGCTTGGTCGTCCAGTGGTTGGCCGTTCCCACTCAGTACTGAATTGCTAAGATTAGAGGGACCCGGTGTGTTGCTTTGGTATAGATCTTGCATTTGCGTTGTTGAAGCATCTCTACTGCGAGCGGCTCGTTGCGAATTGCCGAGACCTAGCAGACCGGAGCCGCCTCCAGATGATGACGCAGCGGGGAAAGTGATCACAGCGACCGACAGAGATGCTGGAAATTCATTCGTAGAGCTGGCTAGTGCTGCTGCTGCCGCTGCTGCTGCGGCAGGTGTGGTTGGATTCCCGCCAGGTGTTGCCGGCGTCACTGGGACGGGAGGGCTCACTTCGTATGCGAGAAGATAGTCTCCCTCCGGACTACGTGGACGAGGTCAGCAACGGCATATAGAAGGTGTAGGGATGACGTAGACTCACGAGCTGAAGCTGCTCTGCGCATTGAGTGCGACTGCAGGATAGGGAATCCCACGATCATCGACGTTGACGGCGGTTGAGCCGCGACGAAGCATGGCAGCGGTAGTTCCAGGCGGAGAGGAGACGAATCACAGTTGAGAAATACAGCAATTAGACAGCATCGTGCATCAGCATGATTCAGCTGCCATCGCGGCTGTCATGAGAGAGAAAGACGGAGGTACGGAGCGTGATCGGGTCGGTCCGCAGCGCTAGCATGATGCTGGCAGAGTAACCCAATGTATAGCACAATGAAAAGGTCTCGCTCTGAGAGGCAAAGCGACCGAGATACCGGTGGGCAGAGCTGTCAATCACCTTTAAATCTATGTATTGACACTGCGCTCAATCTAAAAGAAACACTGCGATGCGTTCCAGCGGACAATAAATACGACAGCTGTGATGATGAAGCACGAACTAAACCTGTTAAACATAAACTCACTAATCTCCAACTTCAACTTGGCTAAATATAGTTACTATTATCACAAACCAGTGTCCATTGATCCATCCAACAGACATATAATCAATGTGTGTGCGAAAAGGGATCATCTGTACTCTAATGATAGCTTTCGTGTCAGAGGTGCCGAGGGTGGCTGCAATACAAAATTACAGAGGAGGTTTCCGAACGTTGCCGTGACCTTCCCGCCGTCATCGGATACCTTGAAATGGCGCACTCGACTGAAAGGTAGTTGAGCCCTGCTGCCAACGTGACCTATCTCGGGCAAGAGCTTCTCTATACTTGATATATGCGGTGCCAATGAGCCTGTTGCGGACAGTTTCAATGACTGTAAAGAGCAGGTCCAGGCTTCCCAGCGACAGAGAGGTGAGGCGTTCGAGCTTTGGCTGTTGCGCATGGATTTGCGAACGCCAACCAAGTGGGACGCACAAACGTCCCAACGGTCTCGGATGTCTAAAGCCATGCTTCCAAGATGCAGGAATGACCACGTCTCCTCGATTTCACCATTTATACCAGGTAAACGTAAGTCTGAGGGGGGCTTGCTGTGACTTTTAGGTGGTGGGGATCCCAGATCTGCCATTGACACATTGGGGTCTACCGCTTTTCGCAGCGAGTCGTCGGGTTTCCTCCTATCAGCAGCATGACTCAACCGGCGAAGCGCATGCGGCGAAAGGGGGTATGCTAGAATCTTGCTCGAATCGTCGGCGCTCGCTTGAGGAGAAGGTATTTTCCGGCTTGGAGATGAAGTATGAGAGAAGACTGATGGAAAAGTAGCCATTTGACCACTTATACCATTTTCGCAGTCGCAAGCTTCTGTCTTCGGCGTTTGCAGTCGAGTCACAAAGAGCACGCTTGAATCGGATGAAGTGAGTACTAAGGAGTTCGTGATGGGGGTTTTGCACAGTGGGCACTGCATATAAGATACGGAAACAAGTCGAACTTGTCGGACCGACCCTTCGTGTAATCTGGCCACGAAGACTTGCTTTTCTAGTTCGAGATGGTATATCTCGACAAAGCCGGTCGAACGACCCAGAATAAGCAGCGAAGAAGGTCCTTCTTGCAAGATGAAAGTCGAAGTGATGGTGCCTGTAGTAGCGTCCGTAGGGAAGGATCCTACAAGCCGCCATTCCAAAGTAGCTGGACTATATCTCCATGCGTGGATCACTTCCTCGACACTGGTGATCCGAATTAAGACCTTTTCAGGACCGCTCGACTTGCTCGCAACGAATATGCAAGGCCTCGCAGCAGATACTGTTGGAAAAAGTCTTCTTGGCTCTTCCCCAAAGCACTGCCACCGCCAGACTGAGCCGTCCTCGTGAGTAGACAAAAACGCAGGATGCGTGCTGTCTGAGGGGGATCTTTGTCCAATCGCTCGAGGTGGTGATTGCCGCGCATCCCTCGCAGGTTCGGCCAACAAAGACAATATCCTCGAGCAATTTTGCAGCGATGCCTCGGAGATAAATGCAGGCGAGTTGCCAGTGATTGCCTGCCAGATTAATACCCGTCGCAAGCTTGTTGATGCCGCAACCCTGGTACCATCGGCGTTGATTGCGAGATGTGTCAAACTTTCTCCCGATTTGACATCTAGACCAAAAGGCAACTCGATGGTTGAGGCTCCATCGGCTGCACCATTGGGTCCTGTTTCGACGTTCCATAGGCGTATACATCGTTCGAGTGCGACCCAGCTGACACAGAACCTGCCATTGTCGGACACTGCTAGGAGTTCCACATCTGCATTATTGTGTCGTACAGAAGAAACGCCGAAGCTGGGCTGATCGTTTGTATCTGCTTCACCCTGCATTGCATCCGGTCCTCCGACTTGTAACGTATTTTGGCGCTGATCTGTTCCTTTCAGCAGCTGTGCCAACAGCAAGTATAGTCCGAATGTAGTAAGAGAGATCGGTAGAACCACGAATTTAAAAGCAGCTAGGATCGATGATTTTGCGATAGTGTAGAAGTTTGTTGTGGTATTGAAGGAGTCGAAGAACAGTACCACAGGTAGCGGTATGTGGACGTGTATGGCTTCCGAAGGTCTTGCACCTAATGCTTGCCAAAAGATCTCGCTTGGTGTGCTCGGAGAACCGGGCGTAAGCCTCGATCCAACTGCATGCTGAATGTTGGAACAGAATGCCGGAACAAAATAGTCTTTCCCATAGAGGAGGTAGAGTAGATAGTTGGAGCCTATAAGAATGACCGCTGTGTACGTTCGAGCGCGCCGATCTTGAACTGAATTGATCATGATCTCGAGGAATCGAGGCAGACCAGCGCCATCCACTTTCCTTTGGTCACTAGGTGAAATAGCCCCGGAGCCTTGCGTAAGGAAGTCTGCGAGCTCTAAGCGATGCATATCAATGCTCAGGACCGTGATGAAGTAGGTCATCTCCATGATGTAGTCGACTATGAGTGCGACAGCGGAAAAGACTGCCATCTCGCGGATGACTTCTGCTTGAGTTGCGACGTGCAGAACCACGCAAACGGTCAATTCCATAACGAGGTTAAGAAAGATCCCGACTCCGCTCTGGGCCAGTCCCTCAGCGATACGCTCCTTGACAGGAAGATTGATGGAGGTACTCGTAACGGCCGTAGTCAGAACGAACATGTTGTCGACACCAAGCACCACGATCAGGAATGGGATAAGCTTGACCGGGACTGCGCGAATCTCTTGTTAGCTGATATAAGTGATTTACTGAGAAAATGCCTCTCACCAAGATTGAATTTGTATCCCGACAATGCACATAGGCTTAGACTCATTACGCCGGACGCGAGCATCTGTACGATGCCAGTGAGGACTAGACCCATTCTAGAATGCACCTGATGATAGAAACCTTCTTCAGTAAGACATTGCATAGGAAAGAAGATCAGCGAACCCCGCTTACCTTATCTAGCCGTCGCAAAGTCAAATAAATATACGTGCCAACGATAAAGTAGCCAGTATAGAAGAGCACATCTTCCCATGCGGTTGCCCGGACTCTGACCTCAGAGCGGTGCTTCATAACAGCCCTTGAACCAGCCGCGGAGCCCTCCACCAGGACATATCCGAGCTCTTGCGCAATGCTGTGTACAGCGCTGTTGACAGCGGTCGGCGACGCGTCGCCTTCGAGAAATAGTGTCAACACAGCATAATCGGCTTTGCGGAGTGTACTTCCAGCGTATGATCTCCCGATGAATAGATCGTCATGCTGAAGAGGGAATGGAAGTTCCGAAAGTGCCGCTTGATTGACTGTAGCGATTAAGGAAGTATCCGATAACATTTCATTCTCATTGTGACCCCAGTAAGCGAGAGGGGAAAGAGTGAAGCAGTCGGGTGTCGTCTGGGCATCCAAAGCTTGGACACATGCTAAGCTTGTTCGGTTTTGCGGTGTTGTCAACACTTCATGTAGCCGCTTTTGAAGATTGTAGACTCCGTGTAAAGGTTTCCGGTCGAGGACACCATGTTCGCTTGCAACACGACCATCGGCAGGGAAACCAAGCAAGACCTGTTGGACGGTCACTTCACGGAATTTGGGTATTCTCTGCCAGCAAGCTTCCTCTCCATTCAGGACTACCGAATCCAAGCTCTGCCAAGGTAATTTGAGGTCTCTTGCTCGGGCGATGCTGCCGTCGTCGCCAACAAGGTGAAGTGTAGGTGCTGTCCTCAGGAAGGAGAAGAGGCCGGATGCGGAAGATGGACTTGCCCAGGCGTAGAGCGACAGGACGGGGTATGTCAAAGCACAGAGAAAGACACAGCAGAGCAGAAGGACGGCAATCGGACGGGTGGCCACGAACCGTCCCCAGCTCTGCAAGCTTCTTCGCGCAAAGATCTGGCTGGCTGCGTAGGTCTGGTTGTAGAGTTGTGCGAGACTCGAAGGGTTCTTGGTTGCTGCTGCTGCTGTGCTGGGCCCATTGCTCCGGGAGCCGTTCGGTATGGTGTTGCTGCTTGACATTACAATGCTGAGTCGGCGCTTTGAGGCGTACGAGTGCGGGACTTGCACAGGCACGGCAGCTGCATGTCGTCAAGGATGTGTTGTAGATGCATGCATTTCTTGACGAACAAAGCTTTGTAGTGCGTAAAAAGCCAATCTTTGCGAAAGCAACTGTCCGTCCTCCACCCTTCAGGCACTTTCCCGATCAGCTGCTTGCTCGTCGACATACAGCAACCCGACACATGCATTCGCTTTGACCGGCATCCAAAGCAGTGATGCCTTTTAGAAGCATAGAAAGATTATCAGTTCTTGCTCAAGAGCCGAGGCGCACAGTCATTACACCGAAAAGCCGGTGATAGCAGCTCAGATAGCCAAACATGGAAATCATAAACGACGATGCCCGACCCTCATTCTTCGAGCTGGCAGCGCAGGGTGCGTCGTAGCTCTGGCTATGATACCTTAACGTACTGAACATGTGCTACAGAGCAGCTCCGGGACCTGCTGCAGCCAGTAGTGCGCTACCTGCTTTCGGTAAGCATGTTCCATCACCGGTACCCAGTCTGGCATAATGCAGTATCTAATGGCAGCCTCTTTCAATCACAGGTTCTGGCGACGCGATACCCACGCTACATGCTACGCTTCTCGAATCGCCATGAGGAGACTTACGCTGCTATGATGTTCTTCATCGAACGTCATTACCTAAAACAATGGAGTACGCCAGGCATTGCGCCTTTGTATTTCGCTACCAAAAGTTGCTAACCATGAACCTGTACACTTATTAGGTGGATCCTTCGCTGAGAACTTCTATGGGATGAAAAGACGGCGTCGTCCAGGTGTCTCTTCAGAACGAGCACAAGCGGCCGCGGATCTGTTCAGCGACCATCAGAAGTTGAGGAAGCGCGAATTGAGATGGTCTCTGTTCTTTCTGGTGAGGCTTAGATACCAGATTCTTCAGTCGTCTTGCTGACTTGAAACATAGATTGCCGTCCCATACTTGCGCGCCAAGGGCGACGATTTATATGACAGACTCGGTGGCAATAGCGAGGGCGGTGACCTCTTCGCAGATCATGACCGTCACGAAGGCACAAGCACAGAGGTTAGTAGCACTTTACTTAATTCTAAATGTTATTTCTGACCAGTTGCGCCGTGTAGACTTCGGAGACGTCGCTCGTTATGATTAGAAAACGTTCTTCAATCCTCTTCAAGACCCTCTGGCCGAAGTTCAACAAACTCTATGATGCGGTGATTCTCTTCTATAACATTGCATACCTTTTCGAGAAGATACCTTACTATCGACCTTGGTTGCACTGGCTCGGGATTGATGTACGACGCCTAACAGAGCGCGATTATCGCGCTGGCAATGCCGCTCAAGAAGCTCTGCGCAAATCGCCTTTTGCCGTAGATCCGGTGTCAGGGGCGCGACCCTCAAAGCTTGAAATATTGATGCGATGTCTACGTCTCGGACCACAAGTGACCCTTGAAGGTCTGAAAGTCTTCCTACCCGCCTCAATATTCTTTTTCAAATTCTTGGAGTGGTGGTATTCATCATCGTACGCTCGAGCACGCCTATCTACATCGAAGACTTCGACGGGACCTCCAGCGCTCAGGGCGCCTCCTACCAAGCTAGAACCGCACCCTGAAGGTCTATGGGGCAAAGAAGCCGAAGGCGAGCTTCCGAAAGCTGGATTCTGTGTTGTATGCAGGAATCAAGTGGTCAATCCTACCGCATTACCGACCGGCTATGTGGGAGATTACCGATGTCTTTTCGATTACGTAGAGACAGAAGGCAGATGTCCAGTTACGAGGATAAAGGTTACTACCGGGGATTTAAGGAAGGTCAACGGGTGAAATGTGATACAACATAATTTGTTTTAGAGAAGTCAGTGGAAGTTGAAGGGGTATTGCTATGTCGGAGTATTTTGGAGAATTTGACCTTGTTTGCTCATACTCGGGTAGATAAGTCCTAAACCTTCTCCATAACATCGGTCTTCCAAAATGCTCGGTGCCCTCGTGGTTTCACAAGACCATATTCTGGATATTGCGACTTATAGCTGGCAGGTGGTTTATTTAGCTGACCTTCCGCAGAATCACCTGCTATAGATGAACCTACCCAAGTGCCCTCTCTCCTATCCAGTAAGCAACGACATGATGGTATCCTCTAAGCAAGTGTCTGGGTAGCCAGAACGCCGGAGTGAGAACAGTATCTGCCTCGTTTCGGAACAGCGTACTACAAGAAGCAGGGAAACATCCTCATCAGTTTAAGGCGACTCAGTCTGGAGGGGACGAATGCTTACGTCTGAAAAACAGAAGGCTTCATGCCACAACGAGTACAATCCGCAAGATAGGCTTGAAAATTGCGAAAGAAGAGCTCATCCCAACCATGTTCTAGCTGATGCGGGCTAACCCAGCAGTGAAACACAAGCTCCTCTCCTTTGCACTGCTCCAGGTCTAACCAGAATGTATGTCTGCTACCTGCGGGAATTAAACCTGGTCCCGAGCCAGGCGTCAAAATGCCTTCTTTTCCGTTCAGGACAAAACCGAGACTCCCTTTGAGGACTTCGAAGTATTCGTCTTGCTTGAGATGGATGTGCCTGTCACGAGAAGGAAGAATGTCATAAGCATGGAACGCTCACTAAGCGCATCACAGAAAACGGGGCGGAATTGGCATTGTAAGAATGCCTAAGGAATCGATGCAATACTTCGTGACCACGTACAATGGAGGAGTAGCGTTTCCTTCTCGGTTAAAAGGGTGACTAAGATCATAGGTAGCTTGAAGGACAGGCTGCAAAACGCCATTCTTCTCGACTTTAATCCATTCGAACAGGACCGAATCTCCGGGACCTGGTAAAATGGAGAGATCCGCTACATTTGACCGAAGCGGACGTGGAGATAACCACTTCTGGAACTTGGACATGGATGTCTTTTCGGTATTTCAGTCGGTACCGTATTCCTTCCAAATCTATTGCCGGGACGAAGCAAGCCGACTTGGAGAGATGAAGAGGAACAAGGAACGACAAAAGTTGATGAATGCCCTATCCTGCCGGTAAATAGTATACTGTACAGGAAAAGTAGCAATGTCCGTGTCAAGTTCGCTTCAAGCCGATGGAAATTGGGGGAAAATGCCGCCAGCCAGGACCCCGAACGGAAACGCGTGACCTTGGTACTCTACCAGCAAAGGTCCGGCGGACTACCTGACTATCCAAAACGCACGGTACCTACAACAAACACGCGCGAGTCAGCAAAAACGCAGGAAAACAGTGTCCGAGACCTTGAACTAGGTAGCTGAAAAGAATGCTAAAAATGTAGCGCGATGGACCGAGGAATGGATCCGATGTCAGACGACTCCAGTGCTTCTTCTCTTCCCTTTCGGGAACTGATACATCTCTTCCTCTCGTTAGCGTGCAAAGATCCCTGAGTGACTTACAAGGCGGATCAATCTGACACTTGTGTGCTGAGTTTTGCGGAATTTGTCAATGGTCTGATCTTTTCATCATGTATAGATCCCCAATCATCGCATAGAGCTTGTCACACTATCACCTGGACTCCACAATTATACGGATTTGTATATGGCTACGCGACAGTACTAGCTGTACAGTTGGAGATCACCTGGGCAACCGAAAAAAGTCAGGATCGACTTTTGAAAGTTTTTATGAAAATCATTCTTGCTGCTTGTCTCGGAGTGCTGGCAGGTTCGTTAGAGAAATCACAGATCTGCGTCTCTCTGAACGAAGTAGACTGTAATTGAAGTGTCTCTGCAGGTAGAGTATACGAAGCGGCTGCTACAGTCAACTTCGGCTAGGACGGCAAGGAGGGCTAACAGCGACCTTTTATCTTCAGCCCGAACTGTGCGCTGCCATGAGCCTTGTCCTTTCCTTCCATCAGAAACCATATTTTATGGATATCGACGTGTTTGCGCATCCTGAAGTAAGGTCATCCCGAAAAGGCAGCAGGTCTCGACCATCTCCGGTTTCCCGTCTCGAGCGCCATGAGAGGGTGATGTCAGGGAAACAAGATACAGAGCCGAGCACGGTTTGAGGCTGATAAGAGACTGTGCCTGTAGAATTCAGCTCCTAAAACAGAAGGTCGCTCGCATTGACCAGGTTAGAAGTATAAACCTCTTGATGAGGGAGGACAGCTTCAAACAATTTTGCCACCGTTATTTTCCATTCTAGCAGCTGTGGCGGTGCGACGAGACTGAGAATTGCGGTCAGTATTGACGAAGCAGCCAGGCGTGCGGGCAGGTGTGAGCACAGGAAGCTGCTCAATGGAAGCTGCTCAATGCAATGGTGTTATGTAGCTCTGTCGCCGGTGTGATGGCTATGATCAAATATATTTGGTAGTGGTCTGGCGGGCTGCTGGCGGGCTGAACCAAGCAGGACGTGGGTAGGATAGGGCGGGGCTTGGTGACTGCTTATACACACACTACTAGTTGCTTGCTCGTGCTGCCGTCCTGCTCGAAGTGCTCGTGGTTGGTGCTGCGGGTAGCCACACTCGTTGCCTCCATCTTTCGCTGCACGCTTTCTCTTTCCGCCCGACCGACCATCTCCCTCAAGAGAAGCCAGGACGGGATAAGGCGAGAGGATATAGACCAGACAGCGGAATAGTGCGCATCACTTAGCTGTGCAGCGCTGTTCGGCGGGCGTGTCGCGGCGTCCCATACCATCCCAGCCAAAGCGACATCAAGATTCCCTTCTAATCCATACACCCGACGTGACCGCGACCTGGGCGATTCAACACTCGCCACGAGGCAGCAAGCATGGCTACTCGGCCATCCACGCCGTACTACTTCTACAGTGACGCGGCATCAACCGCCTCGTCCTCGAATGGCGACCCTCCGCCCTCATACACGAGCTCAGACTCGGATCCCAGCTCCTCACTCTCGAGTCCGCGAAGCAGCAGCAGCAATTCCGGCGGCCACCAACTCTTCCAATCTTTAAGCGACTCTCAGACATTCGCTCCTGCCATCCCCGCGGCGTCTGCGCCTGCGCGCAGACATGGCTCGAATAGCGTCGTTGATATGGGCCCGCTGCACATGACTGCTCTCGCCGGGAGTGGCAGCGCTTCAACCAGCACGGCAGGAGCAGCAGGTACCAGCAATCGTCGACACGATGCCAGCTCATTTCCTCCGAGCAGAAACAGCCAGTCCTCTTCGTCGTCTCATCACCCTACGCCGTCCACATCCTCCTCAAACGGCAACAACGCCCTGCTCTCTGCCAGCCTCTTGGGTAGTGCAAGCTCCGGCTACGGTGGAGGAAGCAGTAGCAACAGCAATGCAGACGCAGATACATTGAGCGACGACTTCTCATCCTCCGAGTACAGCCACCCAGAAGTTGGAGAGTCCACCTCGAGATCGCTGCGGTTCGGTGGGTTACCGCTCGAGGGTGTGAGCGCTGCTGGATTCGGCTCGACACTGTCTTCAAGAGCGGCTTCTCCTGCATTGGGAGGGCATTCTTCTTCAGCGGCAGCTAGTGTGGTTCCAAGTGGTCCTACATCGCCCTCTGGCTCTGCCTCATCTGCGGCTTCTTCGGCCGTGCATCACCATATACACCATCACTATCACCACGGCGCAGGAGGGAGCTCTTCAGGTTCTGGAGCCGCTTCAACATCAACAGGCAGTGCGACGCTCGTTGGAGCAACACCAGTTGGCTCAAGTCTCATACGAAGTCTAAGCAATAGTAGCGCGAGCACAAGCAAAAGCGTGGCTACAAATGCAACCGGCAAGAGCAGCAAGGAGAGAAGAACTTTAATTTCGAGTGCAGATTATGATGTACCGGATGATGGGTACTTTTTCGCTGCCAACAACGGATATCATTATAGAACCGGCCCATTAGCGCGGAAATTGGGCAGCACAATCCTATCACGCGATCCCTCCCTCACAGACCTTCCCCTCCTCGCCTCCTCTACCGCCGGCACACCCAATCCTGCTTCAGCTTACTCGACTGCATCGAGGAGAAGAGCAGGATGGAAGTCACCGAGACGATCTGGTAATGCTGCTCTACTCGATGGCGGTGCATTCTTAGGAAGTGACGACTTTACAATTGCAAACACAAATGCAAATGGTGGCGGGTTCAACAATCCTTTACTTGATGGTAGTGCAATGAGGAACAGAAGGAGGTTTTCTGCTTTTGTTCCGATATCAATACAGAAATGGTGGTATCGCTTCCTGCGACACCCACTTGTCCCTACACAAACCCTCACCATACTCTTTTCAATCGCTCTTTTCGCTGCATTCGCTTTTTCAGTTACTACCTTCATGTATCATGTCCTATCGACGGATAAAGCTCCTCGACCTTGGAGGCAGTATTGCCAAGAACAACGTCCCTTCCCGCATGAACTTGCGGACTCTCTAGCACCTGTCGATGTCTTCGTCGGAGTGTTCAGCGTGGATGCAGCATATGAGAGACGGCACCTTATACGTTCTACATATTTAAGACATACTAGACCTATAGATCCACATACTGGTAGAACAGCTCAAAACGTTCAGATGAAATTCATTCTAGGAAGACCGAGGAAACATCATGCTAGGAGAATAGCATTAGAGATGGAAACTTACAATGATATCGTCGTTTTAGATATGAAAGAGAATATGAATCAAGGCAAAACGCATGCTTTCTTCAAATGGGCAAATGAAAATGCTACTATACCTTTTTATTATAAACCACCCAGCAATTCTAAACGAATTGGGAAATTGACTCCTGATAACAGATTTAACAACGATGGGCAGCAAGTTGAGACCTATAATTTGGGTTTCAAGAAAGCGGATTATGTAGTCAAGGCGGACGATGATTCTTTCTTGGTTCTCAACGAGTTGGAAAGACATTTACGTGTCGCACCCAGGACAAACATGTACTGGGGATGTGAGTTGTCTTTTGTCGTATAATTGAAAGTAGTGTGAGCTGATTTGATAATCTGCCCCAGACCTCATTCGCAACCTCTTCATGGGCGGTGAATGCTACGCTCTTTCCGCTGATCTCGTCAACTATGTCGCTACATACCCTGCATTAGAAGCATACACAACTGGAGCTGAAGACAAGAGAGTAGCGAAATGGATGCGTTTACACCCAAATGCATCGTCCATCAACTGGATAACAGAAAGATGCTACATTTACGATCATCCGAAAGCAGCTACCACCTATTCTCATGGATTCTTATTTCCGGATGAAGTAGAACGTGTTAGAGCAGAAGGAGTAACTGGAATTTCGGTCGCTGAGAAACAAAGAAGAGGTGGTGAATTATCGGATGCTTGGTCTTCTGTTTCTAAATGGAAGAAAGGCTACATCAAACCTAAGAAGGATTTGACTATTGAAGAAGAAGTTGAAGCCCTTGTCGAAGGTGGTGGAAGATGGACAGCCCTTGATGGTTGGACTAATAAAGTCTCGGCCAAGGATGTCCTGCAGTGGGATAGTATGGTTTTTGAGAGTTCGGATGAGAGGATACAAGGTGGTGCCGACAAGACCTCGAAAGCTGAGGAAGCAAGGTCACAATAGTGAGTTCATTTATACGCACAGAACTTGATTAGACCATTCTACTGGAGCTAAGCAATGTTATATCAACAGCAATCTACGCACTGAGATGGCTTTCGGCAAATATAACCGGATACCAAACTCTCTCCTCCGCGATCCAGGCGAGCTTGATATTCGACCGCAGCACGCCAAACGATCATGGGAATTTTGGAAGAGAGATGGCCAAGATGATACTGAAGTCTCACCTGCTCAAGCTGGCGTTTCTTCTTTACGTTCCTTTGCTGCAAATGATACTTTGTTATCATCTTCCAGTGAATCGGCACCTACTTTACCCAAAGAGACTGCTTCTAACCCTTACGAGCGCCTTCAGCCTGATGCTGGGGCTCAATATCCAATTGGTAGCAGCCCGAACTTCAAGAAAGGATTCTCTTTCCTACCAGACCCACCTGCAAATCCGGATATACTCAAGCATCGGGCAACTCCTGCGCCTACATTGCGTTATGACCCAGATACCATGACGCTGAGAGAACGACGATTCCTAGGTCTCCCGTACGGGGGTACTGTAGTCGTTCATTACTTGAAGAGGAACGAATGGTTCATGGAAACTGCATTGGCTTTGCTTGGGAGGGAGAAATTCTGGGATACAGGCTTAGACCCACCTGCGTATCAGCCGTATGTTCCTCCGCCCCCAGCAGGTGACCATCTACCGCCATACGACGAAGAGAAGAATGTTGGTCATAATAAGAAAGAAAAGAAAGTTGCAACGATACCAAATTGGAACGGTAAAAAAGGGGGAGAAATAGAATTAATACCCGCAGAATGGGGTTCCGCTAGAATGTATGGATCTCCTTTGGTCAGAGAGAATGGATATGTTGCTCTGGGAAGGACAGTCCCCTGGGACGCTCTACAAAAATCTGAAGAAGGAAAATACGGTAAACTGAGAGGATCGCCTAGACAACGGTTCGCTGATATGCCTGCAGGAAACAAGGAAGGTAAAAATGATGAGGAGGAGGAGCAAACTTCAGTATCATCTAGCCATGCATCGAGCCAGAGCAAAGATTCTTCTTCGTCAATGGCACAAGAGAGATCATTAAGCGAAGAGTTAAATCCTTTGAAAACGTCGGATCTACATTCGCATTCAGCATCATCACCTCCCTCGCCCCTCGAATGGCAGGCCCAAGAGTCGTTGACAGAGGCAGATCCCCATACGCCTCAGTCCGACAGCGCAGGGGCCGATGCAACAAGATCAAGCGAAGCTGGTGTTCTTGGCGACCATAACCTAGACGCTGCAGCTCCGGTTCTCTTATAGACGATCCTTGTGTATCAATCAACGGACTTTGAATTGAATAAGTGGGTTGGTGGCCTTCCAACCTTAAAAGAAACTGTATCATTTTAAACCAACTAAGCCTGAAAGGGCAAGCGGGAATCAACAACCACTTCGGACCTTCTATACCCTACTTTGCCTTACTATTTAATACCGCTTGTTATCGAATCTGATTATACACGACAGGGGGTCTTCCTTGGTCAAGTAGTAGTTTCAGCAGTCCACATCTTACGTGTCACAAAATGCATCTGTTGTTCCTACTAGACTAATTACGAAAACAAGAGATCGCGTTGTGCAACTTTGGGATCTGACGTCTCACCTCGGGCAATGGGGAAGCCTTTTCTTGCTGTTGGGTTGTCCATATGACACCAGTCTTCCTGCCCATTCAAAGATCATGCGAAGTTGCTGGTGCTCCAAGCGCCCTCTTTCTGCTCCCTTCCAGCCAGATAAGCCAGGTGACCAAGTCGCAGAGAACGGAAGGATATGTGCACCACCATCGATGCATGATACCGTTGTTTCTACTACAAAGCTTACCCCCGGTCCTCAAGGTGTCCTTTTACTTCCATAACCTGCGGTCGGTAGTCATGCATATGCTGGCGAAGCTTCGAGCTCGGACGTGAACCTCCAGCCAGTGCATAGCGTTTGGGATATCGACACCTCGGCTGTGCGCGACATGGGGGTATGCAGATCTCCTCCACCCCACCCAGACTGCACCTCTGCAAGCCTTGGACTTCTCTTACCTTCTCGATGTAGCCAGGCAAGCTTCCGCACGACATCCCAATGGGAATCCCGCTTCATGCGGCATCGTCAGCAATCATTGGGCAGCAAAGTATAGGTGTCACGATGTGTCATCGATGACCATTTCAAACTTAGCTATCACCCCAGTTTTCCGTCATGGAACCGAGGCGTTCTGCGGTGCTCTGCTGCCTTTGAAAAGCATCTCGACTCCCTTGTTACCTTCCGCTGGCGCGCGTCAGCAGGATATCAGTCGCGTGACCTGACTGACTGACGAGCAGGCAACTCATCCTTCGTCTTGACCTTCCTTCCTTACAGCGTGCCCGCTTGCTGTAAACCTACTCACGCTATAGCGCAGCAGGCAAACAGGCGATACAAACAGCACCGACCAAACTGCCACACACAACGCAGCGAACCAAGTGAACAGAGCGAACACAACACAACATACCGATCAAAGGGAGACTCAAGAGACCTCAACATCACCTTTCAAGGTCCCTTCAGGTTGATGTGTGGCAAGATCACGACAGCATTAAAAGGGCAGAGTACACAGCAAGGGACCGCAGAGACGGACGGGACATTGGGCAGGCAGTCGGTCCTGTCCTGTCTGTCTGATTGACGGGAGAGACGTGTTGCTTCCTGCCAGACTGCGAGTGTTGAGTTCTTGTTCTCTGGTCTGGATCACCGCACCTTCTTCCTTCGTCCCATGTCGCCGGTGCTAGATAACCACTCTTCATTCGGGCGAGAGTCGAAGAACAGCGGGGCGTCCAAAGCACATACAAGTCAAACAGCGATCAAACACCACTTTCGACACGCTCCTTACCGGCGCCCAGAAGATTTGGCCCTCCCTTCTGCCTTCCACTTCTAAGAGAAGATGAACCTCAACTATTCAAACTATCCCTCCTCAAGGACCACAAGCACCACCTCGCTCCCACCGCTGAATCTCGATGATGAGTCACTTCTACACCCATCATTACCCAAAAGTGAGTAGTAATAAGCGGGACGCAGTGCTAGACGACAGACGCAGATGGGGCTCGAGTCGCAGGCTTTCGCCACTCGCTCAGAGCAACAAAGCACGTGCCTTTGCCGCCACCAGTCTCTGTCTCTACTTGTTCAATGGCATGCATGCCGACTGCTGCCTGACTGTCAGCTGGCAGCTACACTTGACTGACCGTGCCATCTCTCTCTCGATCTCTCTTCCTCTACCACCATGTCAACAGAGCCAAAAGGTCCCTCAGCCTGCGACGCGTGCCGCAAGCGGAAAGTCAGGGTGAGTTTGCGTCTTTTGGTTGGTTTTGTCTCGCTGCGGGTCCGCAATATTCGTCCGAGCTTTTCACAAGCGACCAGCTATCGGAGAGCAATGCCTTTATGTGAAAATTACGCTGGCGGTTTTTAGCTGACACTATTTACCTGTTTTGTTTGATAGTGCGACAAGCAGTACCCCTGCTCGACCTGTACGGCACGCGGACTCACTTGCAAATACGAATTGGTAGAAGCAGCGGCAGCCGCAGCTTCAATGCCTCCGTCCCTCAGGTGCTTGCCCGCGGCCCCTCGTTATATTTTCGCGCCTGATAACTCACTCAAACATATGCCCGCTATCAGCTTTCCTAATTCAACATCTTCTAATAAAAATCCGCGGCGTCCTCCTGTCAATACAGCTTTCAAACAATCACCTTTCGCTTTACAGTGTACTTCGGATTCGGCGACTGCTGCTAAACTTGCTAGTAGTACTGGAACTCGCGACCTCCCTTCATTCCCGTCCATGCCTACTATGCGCAGACCGAACTACCCACCCTCGACTTCGGTCTCATCTCTAGGACCTCTACCTTCTCTCAATCATTCTTACAGCCACTCTTCTCTGAATACTACACTACAGCTAAACGTTCGATCAGGAAGCTGGAGTCAGGTAGAAAGCGCATTGCCACCGCTGAATACCTCAATTGGCAACCATCAACAATCAAACTCAAGACTGCCTAGAATGTCTTCACACAGCGGACTCTCTTCCCTCGGCAGTCTACATCCCACAGGCTCCTTCAGCGAACTTGATCTTCCTCCTCTCCCGTCATTCTCCCGACCTGGTTCTCCGAATCGAAGTCTCAAACGCAGCTCATCTACAACTAGCCTATCTTCTCTCAGCGACTGGAACAGCAGCAGTAAAACACCCTCCTTGTCACTGGATGGCTCTCGACGCTCCGCAAGTTCAGATTCAGACGATCATTTCAGCATGCCCAGCACCGCTGGCTCCTTCGGTCTACAGACCCCACTTAATTCTACAGGTTCACGAACAAGCTCTACTAGATCGCCCATGTTCGGCTATGAGGCTGCTGCCTCATCGATCGCTAGCCCTTATACATCACATGCACCAACTCGAAACCATTCCCTTGATCCCTTACATGGTCTCAATGTTTTAGGCTCTACGCAATCAACCAACGGATTTCGGGAGTTGGCATCTACCACATATCCATACGTGACAAATTTCACACCCAGCTATTCGGGTAACGGCACTTTAGGCGCTCTTCCCCCATTTCCCAGCGATTCTCACATGCTTGGCCTGGGGTTGTCGTTACATCGCGACGGCTATCCTGCTTTATCCAACTCAAGAGGTAGACTTCCATCTGTGACCGCTTATGGCGATCAGAACTCACTATCTCCGTATCCGCAATCACCTGCAAGTCGTGAGGCCCTCGCAAGAGGTCAAGGACGACGTCTGGGTCGCAATCCTTCCTACTCAGGCTTGAGCAGCTATGAAGCAAGTGGATGGTAAAACCTTGCAAATCTTCTACCAAAATTTACATGCGTACCAGGCATGTATGGAACACGATAAAACATATATTCTAGAGCTTGGGTTGAACTCGTAGTCTTATAGATTCTTCTCAATTGCAGACACATAGAGCTTTTAGATTCAGGGCATGCACTATAGAAACCATGCTTTTTCCTCCTTTGGTACACACGAAAAACCAAGAATACCCCTTTTCAGAATCATTGTAATCGTATTTGAGCCAAGTTCTCGTTTATCAAGCAGCTTGACGACGTAGCTTTCTTTGACTCATCGGCGCTTAACGAGGTACTGGCAAAAGCCAAAGCAGCAGAGAAAAGATCCAGTAATATATTTGGTTAAGTTTCATTCTAGTAGAGGTCGCATATCCTTGCCTATATCCATTAATGGACTGTAATACATTTTTCAATTAGATATATATGATCGATTTGTGCCAATTGCCAACCCTGGTTAAGGAAGGGTCCCCCTCTGTTTGTTTTGCTTCTTTGTTGGCTTTACTTCGCCCCACACAGAGAACCTTCAACAAAGCTTTTCGAGAAACGCGCCGCATCAACGATGAATCTGGCTATCTACACCTGGAATGCTGCTGAGACTCTCGAGCAAGGCGTCCCTCTACCAATATCGGGGTGGCTAACTGCCGTCGGCACCTCCGATAGCCGTCCCGCCACTGCTCCTGATATATGCGCTGTTGGTTTCCAGTCGGTCTAAGTCATCTCAACCTAACTGGCAGTATCAACAACTAAGCTTGTTCTGCAGAGAAAGTGTCTCGCTGCCTTTGGCATTGGCTGGATCAACCTCTAGTTTCGTTGACGTGTATGAGCAGGTCATACAAAGAGAACTCGAGAAGAATGCACAGCAGTCGGGGTCCAAGTCGTCTTACTGTAAGGTTCAACCTGACCCAGCATAGATTCCCCTAGCCAATTGTCTACGTTTCAGTCCTGCTCTCAAGGCATTCGATCGGTGCTTTGGCCCTGTTCATCTTTGCTAAAGATTCGTTAAAAGACGATGTGGAGGATATTGCTACCGCTGATGTAGGTTGTGGGCCGCTGTTCATGTCGAATAAAGGTAAGTCGACGCAGTCTGGGCTCGCCCATTGCTCATCAAACTGAAACTGCTCGGGTAAAAGGGGCTGTCGGAGTGAGGTTCCGCCTCAAAAAGTCTCAAGCGGTTATGACATTCATCACCGCACATCTGGCACCACACGACTACAACGTATTGCGTCGGAACATGGACTGGCGATCCGTCGTTGAACGATTGGTATTCTACCAAGACGAAGGAAGCGAGCGATACCAAATTTACGATACGGACTATCTCTTTGTATTTGGTGATTTGAATTATCGTACTAGTAAGACCGAGCCTAAAGCCCTCGATGAAGAGACGTTTCAAGGCTTCCTCGACAAGAAGCAATATAGCAGCATTCTCGCGCATGATCAGCTAGGCGTCGAGTCTTCTTCTGGACGCACGTTACACCACTTGAAGGAGCAGAAGATAGACTTTCCACCTTCTTACAAGTACGACAAAGGCACAGATAAGCTTGTGGTAGGTTGCTTTATCAATTTGGCTCGTATCGAACACAACGACTGACGTTCCTTGCAGTCATTCGCCAAGCGTACACCAAGCTATTGCGACCGAATTCTGCACTTGCCTAGCGAAGGCCAGCGAGATCTAGTCTATACTTCGGTAAGCTGAACATACCGACTCTGTACAGGTGACTGTGAGCTCAGGCATACCTTATCCAGATACACAGCCCCAATCCATCAGATCATAAACCGGTTATTGCGCACTACCACCTCGAACCGACTAAGCAAGGGCACACCAACTGGCCCAGCCCGTATGGTATTGACGATTCCGGGCTATGGAACCGTACTGGGGGTCTAATCGTGGATCGACTCGTAGGAGCTATCTGGCGAATTACCACGTTGGCAGGCTTCGGCAACGACAAGCTAGGCTTGTTCACTGTGCTGTTCGGCTTGGCAATTGCAGTGCTGTACAGACAGTACGATCTGAGTCTAGCAGATACCGTCAACAAGGTTGAGTATATGTACAAACGTCTACAATAGCGTCTGTCTTGACATCTTAGCTCGTTACGGTTGTTGTCTTGGCAGTATTACAGTATAGAAGATGATATCGTCATTGCACCATCACGACGCTTTCACCAACATCTCACCCAGCTTAAGTGACCTTGGGTACAGTGTAGGCCGGTCACTATGCTCGCAAGCCATAGTGCACGAACACCTTTGTTTCGCTAAAGTAGTGAAAGCCTGATCGTAGGCCTTCCAGCGTGTCGGCGTCAGGCGATGGCGAGCCTTCTGTGTGGTCGGAGCATGAAGAGTCAGCAAAAATCAAGAAGTAACACAAGTGCAACTTACCTCAACCAGCTCTACACTCTCAATAGCATAGCTGACTCCGTCGTGACTATTTCCCCAACTTCTACTCCAGACCCCAGCCCGCAGTGAACCTTCGTACTTGATGAGCTTTGGAGCGATGACAATAGTAATCTTAAGAGATCGATGATCAAGGGTCGGCTTTCTCTTCCGTCTTTTCCTTCTTTGCGTAGCTTCATTGTCCGCTGCAGAGGTGGCACCAAATAAAGGAGCAGTAGATCCTAGTCGCAGCCAGCCCGAGTGTATGCAGGCTGCTAGAATATCAGAATCATCGGTGTAGACGTCTGTTCCCCAGATCTTGCGCTCCTTCAATGGGACCAGATCCCAAAGCGTCCAAGAAGGCGGGAGATCTTCTCGTCGCTGCACAGCCGTTGTCTGTAGCGGAGTCTCAGACATGGGCGAGAGGCTGTCGCTCTCATCCACCTGCATGCCATCGCTATGAGCAATTCCATTGATTTTGCCGTCTCGGTCTGGATTCATGTCATCGCTTGAAGGTGATGGTGGATGACTGACAGCGGGATGAGACGGTGCACCAGCTTCCCAAACTTCTCCTTTCAACCATTCCGTATCTAGCCAGATTTCGACCTTTCCGCCAACGCCTTTGCGCAATAGATCACCATCAAGCAGCTGTGCCGGGTCGAGGAACGGATCATATACGACTCGGCCAATGAAAGGAGCCGTTGCAGGAGAAGTGGGGAAGGCAGCTAGATGCTGAGCCGATAGTTTGTGCAGTGCTTTGACTACATTATCGGACCGGACAATCATAAGAGGCGGCCGCAGAGCAGCACCCTTGATATCTTCAGCAGTAAAGAGTGGGCCTTCGCGGTGACGCAAGGCATGTAGAGTGGCAGGAGGTGGCTGTGGTGGGACATGTGACTGTTTCGCAACTTGTGAAGAATGATACTCCTGCTCGTCGCTATGTTTCCGCTTTTGCCCATTCTGCAGAAGAGAAAGCGCATTAGTGAAGATATACATTTAGAGATCATTGTGTTCCGGACTCACGACGGCATCAACACCATCAGTTGCTTTCGGAGGCATTGCTTGCTGCGCAGTCAACTGGGGCGAAACTTCCGGTTTCCTTTCCATAGCTTGCTGAGCTTGACCGGGTGCAGCAGCTGGACCGTTCGGACCTTGCGCTCTCCAGTTGGCCTGTGCCATCCCTGCAGATAACCCTAGGCCTGTATTTTGTGTTCTCGAAACCGGAGTGGAGCTTGCTGGTATGCCTTGCCGATTATAGGCGGCGCTTTGTTGTTGCTGTTGAGCTCCGGCTTGCCCACTTGCCCCGCTTGAAGCACTTCTATAGTGTCCGCCCGGCGCAGAAACCTGAGCAGACGCACCTCCGCTGGTGACGCCTGAAGCATGGGCGGCTTGAGAGGGAGCCTTTGCAGTCTGATTTGCACCGCCTTCAGTAGCAACACGACTTGCTCCTCCACCTCCAAACAGATATCCAAAAGCACTGGTTGAAGAAGGTCTGTCTGCCGGTTTGCGAGGGGGCGAGAGGGGACTTTGAATTGCACCAGTTGCCGAAGCGGGCGGAGAAGCCGCTTTACCTGCGGAAGGAGGAACAGAGGAACTACCCCCGGTGAGACCGTAGTAAGGGCTTCGAGCTATGGATAGAGGAGGCGATCCTTGGGCCGTCTTCGGTCCAGCTGCTATAGCAGCAGCCGTCCTTTCACGTTCGCGCATTTCCCATTCCCGGTTTTCGCGTTCTCGTTCCCTCTCGCGTACTGATTGAGCTTGAATTTGTTGTAGTCTCTCACCGTAAGTCATAGAATAATTAGGTCGATGCTGATGAGCTGGTGAGGCAGTTCTGCTGGTAGCTGAACCGGCCTGAGCGCCTCCTGCTGCCGTTGAAGGGGGTGCCGGAACACTCGAGGCTCCGACTATGGGAGAGGCCGTCACAGCTCGTTGAGGCTGAGCACCGTCCTTTGCTTCAGCAGATGCAGAAGCTGGTCTGTTGCCATACATGGAGCTCATATTGTAAGGAGGTGTAGCTGCGCTGGTACTGGCCGTTCTTCGCTTGTTAGCTTGCTGCTGTGCGCCAGAGCCTGTAGCTCCAACAGAAGTAGGACCGGTAGCGGGTGACAAAGTCGATTGTTTCGGTGAACCAGCGGGTGTAGTGGCTGCAGAAGGAGGTCGTTGACCAGCAACTTGAGCCTGTGCTTGTGCCTGAGCCTGAGCCTGAGCCTGGGCCTGCTGTGATGCCTGAGCAGACGACTGTTGCTTGACGGCAAGAGGGTTGAACCAATGTCCAGAGCGCTGACTCGGGCTTTGTGTGCGGTTGGCTTGATTACCTCCAGCAGGGCCGTACGGGTTGGCATAGGGACGATCAAGTAGACTCCTCCACGATAGACCTGCTGAAGCGAGAGGTCCTGTCTGCCCAGGTGCTTTCTGGCCAGGACTGTCTTTGTTTGCAGATCCAGATGGCGATGCTGCAGCGCCAGCAGCGGCCGGGCGGACAGCATTGGGAGCACCAGCTGCAGCAGATGACGCCGCAGGAGCAAGTGGTGTCGCTATCCCTCCCGTTCGAGATTGCTCTGTAGGGTTCGAGGGGGGTCTATTGATGGAAGCAGCATTGGCAGCCGAGGTAGCGCCCGCACTAACTGGAGATCTCGATAATAGGCTTTCCGTGACTGGATTAGGGGTTCGAGGATCTCTGATTGCCTGTGCATTGACTGCGCTTAATGAGCTTTGATTTCCGTAAGCTCCATAACGATTCTGTGCTTGCTTTTGCGCTGATGTCTGACCTTGCTGATTAGGAAGGGCTTTCGGAGACGCTGTAGCTGGAGAAGGGAGATTTGAGAGCGGTGATATAGGGCCACCTAGACGTCCGTTGCTCGCGAGAGCAGCTGCTGAATTTGCAATTCCTTCGAGCTCTGCAGCTGAAGCTGCTGATAGACTGCCACTTGCACTGGAAGGAGCCGACCCGCCTGTCCGCGAGACGATCGAAGGTGCAGTCAGTGGGGTTGCATTGTTGCCTGTTCTACTTTGAATCTGCGAGGGCCCATTAGCTCCTGATCCCGGTGATGCAGTACCGCTCTGGTGATGCTGCTGCTGGGAAGCGTTTTGAGGTTTGAGGCCACTTCCTGCACGCTGCCCGGCGCCACCGTACGCGAATCCAGCAGCGATAGGGTTTGAGGTGGGTGATGCATTGCCGGTGGATTGTCCGATACCAGGCGTACCCGCTGGGCTTCTTCGCATGCCAGAACCATAGCCGGCGGGCGAGTAGGTCGATAAGGGCTGACTGTAGTCGAAAGGTTTGTAACTGGCTGGTGATGCTGTTCCCGAGGCTGTAGCTGCAGCCGCTGGCCGACTATTGCTAGCTGGGTTGTTGTTGTTGTTGTTGTTGTTGGCAGAAGTGGTGTTGCTCGCAGCCGTTGTTGCTGTTGTTGGAAGAGGTATGGTGGCAGTAGTTCCAGAAGATGGCGGTCCAACAGGCGGATTGACTGATTTGGCAGGACCTGCTGCTGCTGCTGGACTTTCTTTGCCAGTAGGTTTGACACCAGCTCCGGAAGCAGTCATCGTGCTTGACGATGTAGGAGCAGCAGTCGTCTCTTGCTTTTCAGGATTGCTACTACTATTGCCGCTTGGCTTTTCTGCTGTTGCTGCTGGTGCTAGCATGCCGATCCCGCTAGCAGAGTTGTCGGCAGCGGGCTTCTGTGGTACTACAGCAGCTGGAGCTGCAGTACTTCCAGCTGCTACACTTAACGCTGGACCTGTTTTTTCTTTACAAGATGTACATGCGGATTTGTCGGCAGATGTGAAGGGCGAGATTGTATTGATGGATAGAGAATCCCGATCAAGGAGGGTTTCGTGGTAGAATCGGTGAATAAGAGAGTTGAAAGGAAACGCGAAGGCGCCGGCGTGTAGAACGACAGTAAGTGTTGACGTGAGATCGGTTGGAGGGGATGCAAGTCGGAGCGAGAGATAGGCGATAAAGTGGAATGAAAGCAAAAGAAGTCAGAAAGCGAGCGGCAGCGAAAAAGGCACGTAGCTGAACGGCCGGGGCGGGGAGTGGCGCAAAGAGATATACACGACCTACCTGGAGCGGTGTTGCTAGCGGGTGGAGCTGGGGTTGTAGCAGTAGTGGACATAGAGGTGCTGTTCTCTGCCTGCTTGGCTGCCGGTGCTTGGGCTGCATACGAGGTTCAAACGTGCATGTCGTGTAAGGGTACACAAAGACGTGGACATGCACGGGCGAATGCATGGGAGGCAGTACACGAGGCATCAGTCTTGAAATGGCCGGTGGCATAGGGTAAGCACTACGCACCTCCACCAGCACTGCCGGTTACTGGACCTGGCGTCTTGTCATTGCTGCTACTGCCACCAACTCCAGGTGTATCAGCAGCAGCAGGCAGCGACGCAGGAAGGCCGCTGGCCATGTTGCGAGCGCGTAGTGCGTCTTGTCTATAGACGCGGCGGTGACGGCCCAGTTCTTGTCACCACTCGTTGTGTTGCTTTCATCAATTGTCGAGCTATCAAGAGCTGCATTAGAATTACCGCTGCATGGCGACCTGTAAATGTCGATTGCCTTTTCCAATCTGTACCAGCTGATCTGATTGAAGCTTGCCTGCTATCTCTTCTCATTAGCGACAGACACAGGTCATAGTATTCTACAACTCCCAATCCTGGCCAATGCCTCGTCCCATGGCTTTTAACCTCGCAAGTGGGCCCAAAAGCCAGTTCTTAGCCTGGACCGGTGTAGCTGGTTGTAAGTATGACCTGAGCCTGCCCAGAGACCAGGTGAAGCGATAGCCTGGCCTTACACCACTTTGCGTCTGTTATGCTCTGTACTTCCCACAGTCGGTATAGCCGCTTACATCACCGTCAAGAGACGTACCGCCGAGAAGAAGCGCATCGACATGCAGAAGAAACTGGCAGCGCAAGCTTCAGCTGAGGGTGAGCAGTAAGAGAGATCACGCACGATGGCCATCGCATAGTGACACATCTTGTACTTCCTTGTAACGCCATGCACCATCCCTCATACTTGCATAGCCGGTCCAAGTACACGACAGCCATATCGAGGTGGCGTAGGTATCTCCACAGCATCGGGTGCCTATCAAGCAGCATGGCAGGACAAGCATTCATCACCATCATCAGCGACCAGTAAAATAGCAGAATCCCATTTCTTACCAAACTCTGGCTCTTCGCCTTCACCATCGATGTTTATCAAAGCGAACGAACTCGGATTTAGTCCTTTGGCAGACTATAGAAAGACGGATTCCCCAATGAGCTTAAGAGAGTACCGGGAGAAGATGGCTCTCCTGGATAGGAACATGGAGTGAGGAACTTAGTAATGGGTAGGAGTACAATGCGACAAATGCCTTCGTTGCCAACGGAACTAGCTTTTCTTTCTGCGAGACATATACCGCGACCGACGGACGACAAGAGACATGTAGCAACAATGAGAACATAAAGAAATACACGCAAGTTTTGATTGATTCAACGGGCGATAAGGACATTATGAAACAGATAATGTCAGCTGTATTCTCTTGTGTGTTTTATATGTACTTTGTATGAATTCGCTTTTGGCAATACGTCGTTCTATTCCAGATATTTTAGTAATAACGACAACAATGTTAACAAGATACTACACCAAGATGACAAAGTCATATACATAAACTGAAAGACTGCTTGAATGAAACCCTTGAGCGACAGCATTGCCCGCTTTCTACCGAGCTGTGTCGATCTCGAAAGTTCCGATCTCTTCGCGTCCATTCTCAAGCCAATCTCTACTTCCGCATGCCGCGAACATGTATTTCTCCCTCTGATCAACGATAAAGGAGGTGTATCCACCATTTCCAACGCCACTCGATGTGTTCCCCGCAGACCCGTTGTTACTTTGTGCTGCCGGCAGACCGCTGTTCGTTGCATTTGTAGATGTCAAGGACGCACTTCCGCCCATACTGGGCACTATCGTAAAGTCCCTATCTTCCAGATCCCATAATCGCACTGTATCGTTCGAAGATATCAAGAGATGCCGGTTGTCTTGCATTGCGTGAAGGGCTGTGATGCGACCGCTTGATTTGGGGAGATGTATTGATTGTACTGTTGATGTTCGAATATCGTACACGCTCACTTGGGCGTTACGACGGCCTACATAGACGACATTACCGCTGGGTGACCAAGTTGCCTGTTGCGGAAATCAGATACAGGTGAGGCAGAGCGATTTAGTATTTTGCTTGGACTGGCTCAGTCTGTCCAAAAGCTTACAGATACGCTCCACGGTGGACAACCTTCAGGCAGGTCCAGCTTTCTCACGTTTCCTTGGTCTATCCGTCTATCCCAGAGCAGACACTCTCCATCAGCCGAGGACGATAAGAAAACATCTGTATTCTCCGGTTCGGTTGAAGGAGGGGGGAAAGGAGCCAAGTTTGCCTGAGAATTATCCATGAACGAGGGTATACTCGGAACGTCTATAGTAGGTAGTTTAGCGGGAGTAGGAACCCTAGCATTCTCAGCAGCTTTCGAATCTCCCAATGCTAAAAGAGAAGAAAGAGATAATCCAGTTGAAGATGGGATATTCAATCCTGGAAAAGTAAGTCCACCTGAAGGAGCGGCGGAATCGGCTGTGTTCGTGACTTCCATCGCTGTACTGTTGGGTGAATTCAAGCGTGACATTGAAGCTGCTCGACTTGCATTATTGTCGTCATCGAAGAGTGGATCGTATGAAGCTGGAGACATTGCTTCAACGTCTCGATCTGATTCCGCCTCTTTGACGTTCTTGTGTACACCATTGGATCTGCCACTGTGTGCTTGTGCGTCAACTTGCGGGTCATTTTCGGCTTGTCGCACTTGTTTTTGTGTATTTGAAGCGGCAGCCTCCGCTACAGACGCCCAATCGATGTCTGACAACCCTTGTGTATTGCCTGAAGGTCTGAACAGTATCGAGGCTATAGGATTCTTATGTCCTACGAATTCACGCACGCTCTGCCCGCCCGCATTCAGATCCCATTGCTGGTTCAATACTTAATAGTTAGCTTTCTAAGCATTGAGAAGATGCAATGAGGCATTCTTACCAATATTCGCTTGTCCCAAGACCCAGATAACAATGTTGCATCTCTCTCACTCAAAGCTAGAGCAGATATCGGAGAATTTCGCTTATGCCCTTTCCCTGTAATTCCGAGACAGGCTCTGCATTGTCCTTCATCTAGACGTACGCTGTAGAGATTGATGACACCTTCCGCTGACCCAGCTAAGCAATACATCTCGTCTCTTTGTACTGCGAGACTGTGTACGGGTACCGTTGTTCCTCCAGCGATACCAGCGGGTCCAAAACGTATTCGTGACGGGTCTTCTTGCATCGATAGGTTCCACAGTAGACCACGAGCCTGGATGGCTGTTATGGACAGGTTCTCCCAATAGCCACGAAGGACGGGATGCCTCTCTGATGGATAATCGCGCAGTGAGGCGTACCAGGCGTATCTCCGAACATAACCATCTGATCCGCCTGTGAACAGATGTGAGGAGCAGGGAGGTGAAGCTATAGCATGGGTTTGTACTGAATTTTGAGGAATGCTGTAGACTGAGTTGAGTGTGTATTTCTGAGCTGAGCTATATGATGGCATACTCGTACGAATAGCATCATGCCGTGCTTGTACACGCGACTTGTATATGTTGGCGCCACTGCAACTCTCCTGCACACTCATGTCTCCATCTGTTGATTCGATAGTTGAGTCGCCCTCCAGTGTAGAGCCTGCTGTTTGAGCATCGGGTGACGCAGTTGTTCCATCTTCGGACTTGTTGTCTGGAATATCGAGATTGTTACCAGCAGCAGGAGTGGCAGTAGTGTCTGCATCCAAATCCATGCCCGACGATGCAGCGAAATCGTGCGCTTCCACGCCATTTGCAATCTGCATACTTGAAGGCTGCTGCGGGTGTACTTGAGAGTCTGGAAGCTCTGTCAGCGCCGAAGAGGCAGTTGACATATTGCTTGGATTTGAAGCTCTGGGTCCACCTGTATCTTCAGAATCGTCTGCCATTGCACGAGATAGACGAGGTGGCTCATTCGGATGCTACCGCGTCTTCATGAGGGAACGACGCCAGCTCTGTTCATAGCCAGCGTGTATACAGTCTATTCAATTGGTATCCAGGAAAGCAATGCCAGCCATAAAACGTGATCGGGCAGCTTGGTGTGAGAGCAGAGCATCGGCCAGCCTGAGCCTGGCTGCACACCACCGCGCGCACGCAAGCAAGAAGCAGGCGACAGTAGACCTGCGCAGACAGTGAAGATATCGCACCATGTCTGGCAGCGGTGCGTCACATTCATCTCGCAGTGCAGGCGCGAGACTTGGAGTGACCTGCCCGAACTGACGATTGCCATCCCTCGAGTACAGGCGCTCGCGAGAATGTGTTTCCCAGTAGGCACATAGCACCCTCACTCGTCGCACACTACATACTGACTGCGTCTCTGTAGCTCGTATGAACCTACAAGTATGCCTCCCATAGGCATAAATGCACGCGGAATCTCGACTGACGACAGGCCTTGCCCGTCACACAGGTTATCAAAGTTCGGGTAAAGGGAGCACAGACTGGCCATTCACTGTTGAGTATGTCTTTGAGGTCACATCTACACTATGTAGAGCTGATTTGTCTGTGCATCCGCAGAGAAAAAGGCCGATGCTCTCACCAAGCGATTCCGTACCATTACTGCTAAGATAGCGGACGTAGGGCGATATCCTGTTAAAGCATGCTCAGGTTCACAGCGAATGCTTATGAAACTGTATTCTCTATAGGCCAAAATGAAGATGGGTCGTATAATGCAGCTTGCAGCATTCTCATTAGCAGAAGTCACCTACGCCACTGGCGATATATCCTACCTCGTACAAGAAGCCGCAACTCAGGCTACCTTCCAAGTTGCAGCAAAGTCGGAAAATGTATCGGGAGTTATGCTTCCCGCTTTCGATGTCGTGCGAAAGAAACCAGGCGATGGATCAGCGGGAAACGACTTTACACTTACTGGTCTCGGACGTGGTGGGCAGCAAGTTCAGAAGAGCAGAGAGATCTACGCCAAGGCGGTAGAGACTCTGGTTGAACTCGCTTCACTCCAGGTGAGAGATTGACTTGATGTCCACCAGGCCTTTTCGCAGGCTGACTGTCGACCCACTTCTCGTGTAGACCGCTTTTGTCATTCTCGACGAAGTCATCAGGATGACAAATCGACGTGTGAATGCCCTCGAACACGTTGTCATCCCACGCCTCGAGAATACTATCAAATATATCAACTCGGAGCTGGACGAGATGGACCGAGAGGAGTTTTTCCGTCTCAAGAAGGTGCAAGCAAGCAAGAAGAAGAGACAAGCTGCTGCAGATGCAGAATTGGCATTGAAGGACACTGTCGAAGATACCGCTTATGGAGAGGGAGGTTCTGGAGACTTGTTGAACCAAGACAAGGACGAGGACGTAATCTTCTAAAGGCGACGAGCACGTGCATCTCGGTGACTTGAACTTGGGTTTGCCAGTTGCCCAAGGGAGTCGGTGGATAGTAGACAGCTGTATTAGTAACTTTCAATAGCCTTCCAGTACCAATTGCAATGCATTCATTCTGCACTCACTCGCAGCTGGCATGACTGCTCTTTGCACCACCCTTTTTGTCGCCACTTTGTTCAAAGGTGCACTTCCGTCGCGTCCAAACTCGCCTTCCACCGACTCGACAACCGCCGTCAAAGGGTACGATTCGATTCTCAAGGATGATTGCTGGACTGCTGGACTCTAGGTAGCCCTACTTTCTCGCTGGGCTGACACAAGATGGCAGCGCCGGCTATTCACTCGTCAAATACGGCAGCCAACAATGGACATCCTGGAGGACTGTCGAGCTGGACCAGCCTGGGCAGCATGAGTAGCACCGCAGGAACGAGTTCGCCAAGGTCTACGAGGAGCAATAGCCTCACAAACAGCAATGCTGGGCAGATGTCGTCGTTTGGAAGCGGCAGTGGGAGCAGCGTCCATTCACGGTCTACTGCTACTACTACTGCACAGGCTCCTGCCGGTGTACCGCAGCCTACGCAAGAGCAACTTGGGGGACGCACGTACCTGGAATGGATAAGAGCGTGGACCGACGACCATGTAGCTCAATGGCTTACCGACAATAGATGTGCTGCCCACGCTCTAACTTTTGCCAACAACGATATACGCGGCGATGTGATTCTGGACGTCGATCAGCAAGCGCTCAAGGAAATGGGGGTTCAGAGTGTAAGCATGTCTTCGATGGATTAGAACCAATAATCTATACGTCAAAACATCCTTCTCCTAACTTTGGTTCCTCTGTCCTCCAGGTTGGTGATCGCATCAAGATTACAGTCGCCGTCAAAAAGCTACGACAAGCATGTACAGCTGCAAACATCACGCAACAACTAGCGGGGCGTCGGCCTCTGAACCACAGTTCTTCCATTGCTTCACTTCAGTTAAGCGGACGCGAAAATCTAGCTTCCAACCCTTCATCACCCGTCTATGCGAGCCATCCAGGACAAGCTGTGGTAGCACAGGCACAGCTTGCACGTCGTGTTTCCGGGGGCAAAGGTGCTCATCGAGTTCCCCCTCCACTCCATCTCACATCCTCCTCAGCGACAGACCCTAGATTACCGCAAGCTTATCAAACGAGTGCCTCATTTTCGAATGCCGCCACATATGGTGCGCGGACCTCCAGCAATGCAGCCAACGCTGTCCTTCTTGCTGCACCGAGCAACCTTAGCAATCGTGCAGCTACTTCGCCTCGTTCGGGTAGCTATCCCGCTTTGACTACCTCAAATAAGCAGCCATCGGCGGTAGCGACTCAAACTGCGCCTGCATCGAAAGGCCCCTCTGGTAGCAGAAGCCAACAGCATCTCGCTGCTCCCACCATCTCTACCACTGCAGCATCCCCAACTGCACTATCGCCATCAAATCTAAATCAATGGTCACATCGTAAAGCTGGCTCACTTGGCGGATTAGTGGGCTCGTCTCCCAGCGGCAGTAGCCATCCCTTTGCAGCTGCCAATCAAGGACATGGCAGACCATCAACTGCGGCTGCGTCTTATCAGCAGTCTCACCAGCAAGCTGCATCCCCTTCTTCGCCCACCACAGAGACTCTCGCTGCAAGTAGCACCCTGCATGCCTCACCCTACAGAGCCGGACACCCTGCGCACAAAGCAAGTTTCGGAAACACAGGCTTGTCTCCCATTGTTGAAGCAAATTCCGGAAACGCTAGCCCAGTAGCATTTGACTATCATTCCTCGTCGAGGCCAGTACAGAACCCAGCACAGGGGGGCTTCACGGTCGGCAAAGGCGGATTCGGTCGCCCCACCACGTCAGGTGGTGTAGTATCGATAGGAGCAACAAGCGGTTCAGGACAAGTTATGCCCTTGGAAGATGTTCTTCGCAAGACTGTCAAGTTCATCAGTGATGACAATGTCAGCAAGATGGTCAGCTTGGAAGGCGCTAAAGACGTCCACGAAGTATTAATTAGGGTGCTCAAGAAGTTTAACAAGATTCCGGGCAATACTTTCCCACCTCCGCCCAACATCCATCGAAGCAGGACGGAAAGCGGGAGTCCGCACGCCGAGCTTAATGGCCATGGTATATTCACTACGAATGGTGATGGTGTTGGTACGTTCAGATGACTTGCTTGCCGAAAGTGTCGTTTACTGACATTTCGGATTTAGCTCGTGCTTTGTCAGAAAGCGAACTTTGGAATATATGTCAGTCAGCCTCAAGGCCTGAGAGATCGCGAGGCTTGCTCCTACGGCGCATTCACGTTACACCAACATCTCCGGAGGAAGCTAGGGCCGTCAAGACCAGAAAATTGAAGAATTTCTTTGGAGAAGAGCTTACGAAGTCTGGCGTGTCTCCTACTTCGCCAACGCAAATGCTCGATATATCCATACCATCGACAGAAGTCGAACCTTCCTCACCAGCTCCCTCGTCACCCACCTCTTCCTCAGACCGAGATGAGATATTATCAGCGATCGCCCCAACTCCTCCGCAAAAGCCACGACAGCAGAGGAACTCTATGAACCGCGCCAGTACCGTTAGTATTATGTCTGGCTTGAACTGGGGATTCGGTGGAGGAAGCGGGAGTGGAGGTGCATCGCAAGCACAGACACGATCGCCCTCTACTGGCTTTCTGCAATCCAACCATCAGAAGTTGCGAAGCTTCTTCGGCCAACGCCCGCCCTCCGAACTTATCAATACGCATTTGGTCGAGTATTTCCCAAGTGCAGCAAGTGAGAAGAAGATCTTGTCGAAACAGGTGCGAAACAATGTACGCAAATCCATGCTCCGGCGAAACAGCAGTTTCAACCCTGCTCTGTCTGGCATTGGTAAGACTAGTTGGGATGCTAGCGGTGACAATCAAAGCGTGCAGGGTCTAGGTGCCTCCAGGTTTAGTATGAGCACAGATGCTGGGTCCAGCTATCGAGACAGTGTCGACACGATGCCTCCTCTACCTTCCAAAGATGGCAAGATCCTCGCTTCTCGATTCAGTGAGGATTACGATATTTCGCCGGGTCGACCTCCAATGCTTGGCCACCTATCGACATCGTCTGCTGCACCGAGCATTAGCATTGATTCAGACGACGAGGAAAACAATGACACTCGGAGCGTCTCGAGCGTTATGACTAAGAGAACAACGCGTAGAGAACGTCCATCTAGTCGGCTCAGTGTTTGGAGTCACAGCAAGAGCAACAAAGACTCCGATACTGCAAGTGTGCTTACAGTTGAAGAGATCACTGAGGACCTGGAAAAAAGACGGCTTAGTCGTGCCAGCTGGACTGGTGATAATGCGGGCGAACTGGCTGGATTGGGCGACGAGTCAGGAGATGGCACAAATAGCGAGGGCTTATCCACCAGTAGATTCGACATCTCCGACGAGACAGTAGACGGAGGTTCCCTGCGAAGCGAAATCATTGAAGAAGAGGACGAAGAGGCGGAAGAGGACGATGATGAAGCGGTATTGCAGGAAGAGGAGGAAGAAGAGCAAGAAGAAGACGAAGAAGAAGAGGACGAGGAGGACGAGGAGGACGGCGATTTGGACGTGCCGCAGACTGTCACTGCCAAGGCCAAAAAGTCTACATTCCGTTGGGTCCGGGGCGCTCTCATCGGAGCAGGATCGTTTGGACAAGTCTATCTGGGCATGAATGCAGCTAACGGTCTTTTGATGGCTGTGAAGCAAGTCGAGCTACCTACCGGTAATTCTCATAATGAGGAGCGCAAGAAAAACATGCTCAGCGCACTTGAAAGGGAAATCGAGCTCCTGAAAGAGATGCAGCATGAGAATGTCGTCCAGTACCTAGGTAAGAAACGCAAATATAATTGCAGACATAGTCCCTGGCTCACCCTTTGCCTCCCCAGATTCATCATCCGATGGCACTAATTTGTACATTTTCTTGGAGTACGTCCCTGGTGGCTCGGTCACACATATGCTCTCAAATTACGGCTCCTTCGAGGAGCCCTTGGTCCGCACCTTTGTTAAACAGATTCTTCGAGGTTTGGCATACTTGCACGAAAACGATATCATCCACAGAGATATCAAAGGAGCGAATATCCTCGGTGAGAGCAAGTGCCTTGTATATTTTCAGTACATGCGGCTCATTGTATTCCCAGTTGACAATCGTGGCGGTATCAAAATCTCCGATTTTGGTATCTCGAAGAAAGTCGAAGACAGTCAGTCGATGCACAGTTCGCTGCAGAACATTACTGACAGTCTTTTCTAGATCTTCTGAGTGCTACCTCCCGAATACATCGGCCTTCTCTGCAAGGATCTGTCTTCTGGATGGCGCCTGAAGTAGTCAAGCAAACAAGCTACACTGCGAAAGCGGACATTTGGTCTCTTGGATGTCTTGTCGTGGAAATGTTCACGGGTCAACACCCTTGGATGGAACTTACTCAGATGCAAGCTATTTTCAAAATTGGTTCTTCGAAAGATGCGAGACCTAAGGTACCTAGTAACGCTTCTGCGGTCGGTCAAGACTTTTTGGATCTCACCTTCCACATGTATGTGCTGCTTCGGTGGGGAGCCTATGCCTAGTTATGTACTAACCTCAATTGCGCAGGGACTATCATGCGAGACCGACTGCGGCCGAGCTATTGAAGCATGCTTTTGTGACAGAAGAGATGGAGGAATAATAATAGTGTTGATAAAAGGCGTATTAATACGGTACAGCAAGCTGGCTCTGTTTGCGGTGAACAACGGTCCTCAATCTCAAGTGAAGTGCATCAAATGACGGCTAGACGAGCTAATCCGGCAATGCCGCGAAGCGCAAGTGCATCTTTTATTGTGTTTGCATGGGACTTTCGTCGCAGAACAGCTAATACCCGGCGCGACTTCTTCGCGACCTCAATAATGAAATATACGCAACAACAGAGAATGAAAATGAGAAAGACGGGCTACAGATACTAGAAGTACAGGCGGATAGCTTGACTGACGGCGGAACTCAAAGGGCAGTAAGGACAGCGAACGTTCCTGGAGAACAAAATGTGAAAATCGCCTGTCAGCGGGTGTATAAACGTCGCTTTGTAGCAATAGAAGCTTGTCAAGGGTTCAAAGAACTTACTGTCCACCTTTGCATAAACGCATCAAAGTTTGATTTGCCACGACATGTCCACACGGCATCATCATCGGTGGATTAATATCCGTAGCCTGTTCCTTACTAACAGGGCATGCGAATACTGAATGATATCGGTATTGAGGAGGGAGAGGTATTTCAACAGGCAACTCTTGCACTGTTGTCCATTCTGTGCGCTTCTCTTTCATCACCCCTTTGACTTTGGCAATCTTCGCTAGGGCACCTCCTCCGCCAACGTCGGTCACTGCCTTGAGTGGGAGATCGTGTGACATGTTCATGGAGCTACAATATTCTGATGAGAATAGCTCGATGAGATGCGGAGCGTGGTATATCTCGTCGGCAGGATTAACTGAAGGTGCGCCTGCTACTGTTCCTTCGGTCTTGATTAATGGTTCTGAAATGAAAAGTAGCGCATATGGTGATTGGAGTAGTCGCTGGATTGGCAAATACAAAGCAGCAGCTGAGAGGCTCTTTATCTCCTGCCCATGTTCTGCATGAAAACGACCGAAATTGGCTCGAGCGTAACGAAGGGCACTCGCTGCTCCTCCTAAGGCTACCGAAGAGGTGGTTTTGAGGCCTATTGGCAGGAAGGGAGCCGCACCATGTGCATATTCGGTTGATGCTAGCGATTCTGGAAGAGGGTAGGTGTCGGACAGGAGGAGGCGGACATACTCGGAGCGATACAGATGAAATTCGAGAAGCGAGCGGCGATCGTTTAGGAACACGCGATTCTCCCTCACCCAGCTGATGGAGACCCAAGCGTTAGCGGCGAGGCATAGTCGGGCATCATTCAAAGCAATAGCAACGTACCAAAAGGCTGGCTCGAGGTCCCCCTCACGCATCGCAGCTGTGATGTGGTGCAAGTCACTGAACTTTGCATGCACTTCTCGCGGCAGCACTACGCCAGACTCCTAAAGAGACAAGGAAAGGCATGATGATTAGCCAAAGTCTCGCATAAAGGTGGAGGGGTCATCACGCGCCACTGACCTTGAGGAAAACATTCTCGACGTCTTCGCGGCCAGAGCGGACAAAATGCATGGCGAGGACCTTGTCTAGGGTGGCTTTGCTTTCTTCGGACGAGAAGAACATGTGAGAGTCGTCTTCGGCCGAGGTGGCGGTCGTCGTGTTGGGAGGGATGGGAATCAGCGGTGAGAGGTCTTGCGAGAATTTCTGCAGAGAGAAGCTTTATTATCAATCATTTGAGATGACGTACTCCAATAGCTGTCTCGCACCTTTTCCACCGCCTTGCCGTACTTTGCCATTGCGCTGTACCATTCCTTGTTCGCGTCGGCTATCCGCCTGCTCGAGACCTGCACCTGCTGGAGAGCGGCGTTTGCGAGCTGTGACTCTTGATTGCCGTCGTGCTCCATGGCTATTGGCAGTGCTGTCAGCCTGCCGTACGATACGGCTGCCTGCATCCAAGCGGTCACGCACCTCCATCATCAGCCCCATCAACGCCGTCCTGGGCGGCGAGTGCAGCTCTCCATCGCTCCAACGCTGCAATGCTGGCATCCACCTCGTCCAGCGCGGTGCTCGTTTCCACCGACTTGCTCTCGAGCTTGCCGAGGTCCTTGAGAATCGCCTCCATCGCTGGCGGGCTGCAGCGGCAGTTGGAAACACTTCAAGATGCAAGGTATAGACGCGAATGAACGTAGCAAACAATCGAACGCCCAGCAAGCAGAAGCAGCAGCAGACTCTCTAAAACTATGTGTGCTAGGCTGAGTTCTGCCTCCCAAGCCATGCATGCTATCGTGGATCATCAATCGTGTATCGCGCGTTGTCTGCTCGCCATACTTCTCGCAGCATTAACACTAGTGAGGCTCAATTCCAAGCATTCTAAGGACTAGCAGAACAGGATCGGATCGTTAAGGGGATTAGATAACTCATTCAGGTGGGGTTGGACGCAATACAGGTACTGCACCGTTCGCAAGATCCGCAACCTTCCGACAACCTGTAATCATGTAGTCACTAATCTTGAAGGTTGTCTCGATGTGTTTACTCCAGTCTACCTGTCCAGTCCACTCATGCGCCCATATTCCAAAGCGCAGGGCTGCTCAGGAGTATGTCAATAAAGCTTCGAATGATTCTTCCACACGTGCAAATAGTGACCTACGTAATGGCCCTTGCGGAAAATCGCCATTTCCAATCTTAGTGATCTTCACACGTTCTAGACCGCCTACATTCCAAGTGATGGAGTCCTCCTGCCAATCCAGTTCGTAGCCTAGCGGATCCGCGGGATTGTAGCCTGGAAGCTACCAATCAGCATTCAGCCCTGAGGCTAACTGACCTACGAACCCGCTCACCAGGGTAATTGAATGCGTATTTATCTAGCGTCAAATTCTCGACCTAACAACAGTCATTAGCTTCCCCGGCAGCCAGCACTGGTGAACCGCGCCTTCTACCTACTCGTACTGTGTCATTCATCATTATTACTGTAACATCCTTACCTGGGACAAGCAGCTTCCCATCCTTCCCCCACAGCGGCGTGTGAAACTGGCCGGGGGCGAGTTCCAGATCAATCTGCGGTGGGACATGGTCTCGTCAGTAACGGCCTCGTCCACGAGGGCTGCCGAGCAATGATCGCGCACCCGGTAGCTAGCGGGTCCTGGTATAACCTCAGTGCTGGAGTGATCCGAAAATGCAACTGAGTTGACTATGCCAGGAAGGTTTTGTGCTTGTGCCAAAAACGTTAATTTGAGGGGGGGTCTCCACCTAATTCAGACCGGCTCAGCTCCTCAAGGCGATGCGAACAAGGTCATCAGACACTACTCACCAGGAGAGAACATTAAAGAAATCAAGCTGGCCATATCAGGCTCATCAGCCTTGAGTAATTCCGCTTTGACCGCAAAGTGTAAACGCTCACTTGGTCCTCCTGTCTACTGGACAGAACCACCACCGTGTCAAGGTGAGATTCCGTCCCATCTCCATATCCAACAGGACAGGTGATCTCGCGCTTTGCTACTGTTCGATGTCCCCTCGGCTGTAATGCCGCCGATACCTGTGCCGCGAAAGCAAGCAGGCCCATCAACAAGGTGACGCGACATATCAGATGTGCGGTCTGAATGGAGAACGGCATTTCAAAATAGTGATGTGATAGATGTGATGAAGATGGTGATGGTACTCTTTGATTGTTTAGAAAAGTTTAGGCAATACAACCGGCGAGTAGGACAGTTGTTTAGATACCCTCAGCAAAGGCTTCAGATGAGGGCAACGGCTCCAAGATAGCCGCATAGCACAAAATGCAATGGTTCCGAACGATGAGGCTTGAAAGGATTTTAGAAAGTATAGAACTGGCAATTATCCGGGGATTCGAGCGATAGGCTTTGAAAGGAACCTAGAGTGTGTAGAACTGGCAACTTCCCAACCTTTGTGTGCCGTTTAGCCTGAAAAGATCATATGCTTCGAGATTTCGGTACTGTTCCCAGCCATCCAGCAAAAGCCTCAAGCATAGCCTCGCCAGAGCTGAAGAGGCAATTGTGACACGATGAGACTGGTGTCAGCCAGAATGCGCATGTCTGAATGTCGTATGACGGACTGACTGAGCACGATAAATTGGCTCAAAGTTGAAATAGTGTAATTGTTACGGGTATAGTGTGGAAGCCTCTTGGCAGCTGTTCTGTCACGCGACAATGAGGTTTACTATTTCTAGTCTACTCTGCAGCCCTCTACAACAAATTTGCGGACTTGCATCTTCGGATGGGGAGTTTTAGACCAATCAAGCTTTCCAGCCCTAGCGGTAAAAAAGGTTCTTTCAGTCCCGCCTAGACATACACAGAGGGTATCCTTTATTGACTCACCAGTCCTGATCTTCTGCCGTCGACCAAGGTCCGAATCGTATAGGTAGAGGACCAGCAGGGAACCGATCAGACTTTCGCAGGAACTGCACTCTTTCCTGATCATGGACGGTCCAGAGTACGAGGTCGGGCTGCCATGCGAGCTCGTAGCCTTGCCATGCGGTAGAGTCATAGCTAGGGTAGTGATAGTAGTACTCCGAACCAGCTTGCTCGACCGTCTCGTGTCTGAGATCTTGTTTAACGTCTTTACCGGCACCATTCTTCTTCAACCTGACTCCATTCTTCCAGAGCGGTAGCTGGAAAGTGTTTCCGGCAACTTCTAGGTCAATCTGTACAGACGAAAAAAGGTTGGTCAGAGCCTGTTCATGGACTGATTACGATCGGAGCTAACCTCGTCACCAGTCTTGCCTTCGCCTTTGAAAATAAATGCGTTGACAATGCCACCAGCACCGGAGGTCTTCATCTCGACTTGCACTTTCAATGGGGCTACCCAGCTAATTGGAGAAAACAGAGAGAGAAAGTCAGACCGGGGCACACCTTCTCCAGCTCATACATGCAGGTAAGACTTACTGGCGTCGAGAAGCGATGACTATGCCACCGGTGTCCGTCTTCGTGATTGTTGCGAAGAACGCCAGCCGATCAGCTTGCAATTTCGTCGATACTGACACTTGTGCTAAACTTACCATGTCGCGGTCGAGGGTGAGAGTCATCCCACCTTTGTCAGTCGATACGCCCTTGGCGCCAGTCTCGATGATCCAATCACCATCTTGGAATGTGGTGAAGTCATCTTCGAAGCGGGTCCAAGTTCCGCCATTTGGACAAGTGTGGTATGCGTAAGGCTTGGACTTTGTATAACCAGGGGAGGACTTGTCGGTAGTGGGAACCGATGGGACGGATTGGTCTTGACCCGCAAGCCCGCCAAGTAGAGCAACAGGAGCGGCAGAGACGCGATGAGAAAGAGTGAGAGTCGCGAGGGTAGTGGAGGTAGCGAGAGTTTGCCAAAGCATGCTGTAGATGAAGTGATTCGTACGATTGTCTTGCTCAGGGAAGCCGAAGTGTGCACAGTTGGGTGCGCGGCTTTGTTGGTGTTGCAAGGCAGAGAGACGCAGAACACTCGCTTGTTTTGCAAGGGCAACGACGTTGCAGGTATTTTCATTTCTGCGTTGGCTGCACATTGCAGACAGCCCTTAGTGGAACGCGGAAGGCATTTTCGCTTGGGATTCGAGTCCATACTTCGGCCAACACTGGAATGTGAGTAAGCAACGCTTGTGCTTGCTGGGCTGATATTACTCAGCCATCGGGGAATAATCTCGCTGAATATCCGATACTTTGCGGTGTGGTGCAATACTGCTGAGCAGCCTATGACTGATAGGCTTCCACAGCCTCCAGGCGTGGAAACACTGGATTCCGCGGACCATGGCTTGTTACGGTATCCAGGATCATGCGCATTCCAGTGATCGTGTGATCATCTTGGACCTCGGGCCAAGAAGGCTCTTGAGTGTACCCTAGTCCAGCGAGCAGTTCCTTCGATGCGCTTGGAATGACAGGGCTCAGCAGAATGGCGGATTTCCGGAGGCCTTCGATCGAATGCGATAGCACGCTTGCAAGCTCTGAAGGATTGTCCATCTTCCACGGTTCCTTGAGGGCAATGAGAGCGTTTACCTGCAGTATTAGACGTCAGATACTGCCCGCAGTCTAGGTAGTGACGGTACCCAAACCTTAGCTAGGCAGGTCAAAACAGATCCTATGGCTCCCGAAATATCGGAGTCTTGCATTTGCTTGTGATACATGGCTGAAAGGCCGTCAATACACTTGTACTATGTGACACGAGCGCTGTAGAACAACGAGCTAACTTACTGGGCAGTGATTGCACGTAATCGCGTAGATCTATCACTTCCTTGTCGGCGGTGGTTGCAATGTCTCGGACTACATCGACGGAACTGGTCATTTTACGGAGCATGGCTTTCGATTGAAGCCTCTGCAGCATGTTTCCAGCTTGGCCTGCCAGGAACTTCCGATAGTCTCGAGCTACTCGCTCCGGCGCAAAGTCTAAAGGGGCGAGAGCACAAGCCTGTCAGTCTCAAAGTCGCATGAGGTGAGTCAGAGACAGCTTACCCGAATCAGAAGCGAGACCACCTTTGCTCATCAAGAAGAAGCGAACACCGTCCGGTGTGAAGTCTTTGAGAGCTTGGAATGGATTTACGACATTGCCTCTAGATTTTGACATCTTAAAATTGCCCATTGTCCAGTGCGCATGCGCTAAAATCTGCTTTGGTAGGGGAAGGTCGAGAGCCATCAGAATAGCTGGCCAGTAGACTGCGTGAAAGCGGATGATGTCCTTTCCGATGACGTGAGTATTCGCTGGCCATAGGTAATTCCTGTCATCTGGATAGCCAGTATATGAAAGATAGTTCAACAGAGCATCCATCCAAACGTATATTGTGTGCGAAGGATCGTCTGGTACCTCGATACCCCATTGAAGGCGGGAGCGCGGACGTGAGATGGACAGGTCACCCAAGTCGCCAGCTTGTAGGTACGAAAGAACCTCGTTGTAGCGAGCCGAAGGTCGAATGACTGAGGGATTGTCTTTCAGCCATTGAAGTAATGGCTTCTGGAACTTGCTGAGTTTGAACATGTAGTTCTCCTCGGCCGTCCACTCAACAGGTTGACTTGATTCAATAGCGACCTGAGGGAATGATTCAGCGATAGCCTGGCGACGATTGATGGATTACAAGTCACCTTGAATGGTCCATCGGGCCCTTGCTCGTCTCGTATCTGGCTGTTTGTATAGTATGCTTCATCTGAAACCGAATACCAGCCTTCGTAACTGGCTTTGTAGATCAAGCCCTTCTCTTGAAGCCGCCGCTACGAGTATAATGTCAGATAGCTGGCTGAAAGCAAGACGCCTCAGATAGCGAAGACCTACCCAAACGTCCTGAACCACCTTCACGTGCTGTGGGTTTGTAGTCCGGTAGAAGACATCGTAGTCGACATTTGCAGCCCGAGCAAGAGCTTCGAATCGTTGGCTAACGCGGTCACACAGCACCGCAGGAGTAACTCCTTGACCTTGTGCAGCTTTCTGGATCTTCATACCATGCTCGTCCGTGCCTGTCAGCAAAACAGGCTTTGGTTCGTGTTCTCCATAGCGCAAGTGGCGGTAACGCTTCAAAACATCGGCGAGCACGAGCGAATGAAGATGGCCAATGTGTGGTTCTGTGGAGAAGGCGAGATCAGCATCCATGTAAAGTCGTACTTGAAAGCGTTGAGACGGACCGGCGTTCACGTAGAATATGGGAGTAGTCACATAGTATGGCTTCTGTAGAGCCTGTGGAACTGCATGAAAGCTGCGAGCGAATCGCAATCTTGCTGAAAAGCCAGACACTGGCTCTGCAGGCCATATCAGAGGTAGACGGCGTGGATACAGCATCTCGTAGATTCTAGCTGCGGCGAGTGATAAATAAAAGTCAACACAGCTCTCGGAGGTCAAAAGCTACAGCGCGTGATCGGCTTGCTGTTGCCTTCCTACCACCCGCGAACCAACCTCTGTTCAGCTGAAGCCCTCAAGCCATGTAGCATACTACTAAGAAATGACACTCCATCAAGTGCTGTGTGTAGCGACCTACGTTCGCTCCCACAAACGTCAAGGCCCGCCAGTCTCTGCGAAATTTGCACCAGAATCGACTTTTCCCGCATCCCGCAAAACATCAAGATGCCAACCTTGCTCCCAAAGCGTTCATTGCATAAAGAGCCAGACAAACTCCATCCACCGACAAGCTCTCATAGGCCGAATTGAGCTGCCTCGAGCAGACCCGTTGCTTTCGAGCGACACCACCCTCATTTTCAGCCACTAGCTTCAGTCGAAGAACAAGCTTTATAGCGGGTATGCTATTTGGTTCTGTATCCTGCTCTCCGTAGCAAATTTTAGGTGGATACACGAATCACTCTAACATGCCTATATTGTACATTATGACTACATTCTTGCGAACGTATTTATGCAATGCACTTGAATTATCGTACTTTATGAGAATGGCTACAAGCTCCCCCAATCACGACTAGAATCCCGAGAAATCTTGTTCCGTCTCCGTTGCTGCTGTCGGTGCTGCTGGTCCAGCTTTGGGCTGCTGATGACCCTCGCTCTGCCGCTGGTATGCATCTGCCAGATCTTGAGGCGTAGCTACGGATATGCAAGCTTACTACTCGTGGAACTCGCAAAGTCAAAGGTATGTATTGACTCACTAGCTTGCTCAATCGACTTGTCCTCTCTGACTTTGATGAAACGAGGAAATCGCAAACTCAGACCCCGTTCAGCCGATACTAGACCAGCCGCTGCCGTGTAGACTGGCGAAAGGGTGAGATCCGCCCCGCGAATTTCCCAGACCTATGAACATCGCGCTTAGTGTGCGTTCTACCATTTGCTGATGGTTATGACAATTACTTCACTAGGCTCCCACCAGACTTCGGGTCGAAGACCTGATTCTGCAGGTATTTTCAGGGACCGTGAGCAGGTATCACTACCCTCTGGGTATTTCTCATTGAGTTGCCTACGACGCGAGAGGAAGGTCAGTACCAACATGGGGGTCAAGCCCGTACCAAGTCCTCACTTGTAGAACGCATCTGTAAATCCCGATATACACTGTCGAAAAGGTCAGCTCCTTTCTCTCGTTGAACTCATTATGGCAAACCCACTTTGCATAAAGCTTGAAAAGTTTCGGTATCAGGATCATACACTGCCAAAAGGATAGGGCTCCACCACCCAGCTTTGCGACCTTGTCCATGCCAAGCCCCTGAGAGAAGGTATTGGTCAGAATTGAGCCCATTTGCAACACAAGAACGAAGTTTTGGCTCACCTATGGGAACCACGTCAAGACTGTCTCCAAGATCACCATAGTCTCTCTTGACCTTAAGCTAGACGAGGAGATGACAAATAAGTACGCGCTAAAGGGTTTGCCCGCATGCGCGTAGGAAACCCTTACCCAACTTTCCACTCTCTTATCTATGATTGAATTAGGTTAGTGATTGCCCTTGCGTCGAAACAAATCGTTGCCGATACATACCTGGCTCATAAGTCGCAAGCAAAGCTTTTCGACGTCCTTTTTTCGCGACCGGTTCTGCCTCTCCTTTCGGATCATCCGCGCCGTGAGCATCGAGCTGATCTTCTTCAGATTCATCTGCTTCCTCCGCTGTAAGCTCTTCATCCAAGTCTTCGTCTTTGACTGTCTCCGCCGAAATTTCAGCCGAATCGAGAAGCTTGAGCATGAGACCTTCACATTTCTGTGATATCGCCTCCAACATGAACTGCCGGACTGGTTCGAGATTGCTGGGAAATCCTTCCATGCATTTAACATGGTCAAAGCGTGCTATTGTTGGCTCACTTGGCTCCCTTGGCGGGAAGTGTGATTTAAGTAAATGCCTTCGTTCACGGAAAGGTTTGTTGATGAGCGTCTGTGTAACAATTTGTCAGTCCAAAGTATGGGTAATCCTTGTATCTGACCAAGTACTTACCTGGCCGTTTAGGTACATGAGGTCAAATGCAAATATACCAACTTTGACCTTAACTTCATGTATATTAACATCCTTCCTGGCTCGATTCGCGAGTGTTTGGAAGGTGAGGAGTGCTTTCGTAATGGAGTCGATAGCTACAATCTCAGCATCCATAATGAAAGACTGTACCCCAGTCTCGTTTCCCTCCTCGTCCACCTCTATAGAAGACAGCAGTTCCGGCATCAGTTGCAGTATATCTGGATATTTGGCGGTCATATCTTCAAGATGTCGACTAAAAAGCCGAACATAGACGTCTACATTCACCCATTGGCCCCCTCCTTTCTTTGTACTTAGCTTGCTCTCCCCGGCGGGTACTTCGCCCTTCTTTCTTCTTTCACAGTGTATCTGCACTCTTTGTCCATCATATTTCCACTCAGCAGCAAATTCTCGCGTAGGTTCCAGCCGACCAGCGACATCTCCCAAATCTCGAGTAATCTGCCCTAACATAGGCGACAGTGGTGTGCCAACCTGGAGCGGGATGGCATCTGAAAGGCCTGATAAGCCGACTGATAGCAATGCAGGAACAATGTTGTCATAATTTGGGTGTCGGACGTATACCTCTCTGACAAGACTTTCCGCCATTGCCAATCGTTTCATCAAATCTAGTCGTTTCGGCTCGTCTTTTCCCTCTTTGACAGTCTTGGCTACGGCTTTCACACCTATCCTCTCGTCTGCAGTAATATAAAATTGGTCGACGTGTGCGTTGCCTTCTTCTAACTTGCGAGGTTGTATCAAACAGAAAGCGCGAGCCAGACTTGCAGTGACTGTTAATCGGACCGCTCCTATACGAAGATGTGCAACAAGCGTGCGGACGAGGAAACGGACCTCTTCGCCTTTTGCTGCGACTAGCATTCTTTGCACTATATCCGCCTTCTTGTTGACTGTCCCAGTGCCTTTCAGGCCAGTCAACGTGACAAGGTTGTTGTACAGCGAGGCAATTGTTAATGGCTGAGAAGCGAATAGCGTCCGAACTCTGCATAGAACCACATTTAGCGCTATGAACAAGGTGAAAACAGATTTCCCTTACTTCGCCTTTGCATGGAATGCTACATCACCCGCATCTCCGTACTGATGCCACAAGCTACGCAGTACGCCTGGGCCCGCACCACTGACAGATTTGAGCGCTTTGCCTAAGACTTGACTGCCTATGCCAAGTTCAACCCCTTCGTAAGCTGGCGCGACGTGGTTCGTTATCTATTAGAAAGTTTGTATTCAGTCTTCCGGACTCATCCAACACTGCTTAATGACTCCTTACTAGGTAAACAGCATCCGTGAGAGCCCCGGGGTCAAACTCGACGATCGTGCGTAATGTGTTCGTCAAAACAGTCACTATGATAAGCCTAGATCTGGTGGCGGATATAAGGACGAATGCGGCCACAAGGAAAGAATACGGAGTGTGCAGTTTCCCAGCTTGTGTACGTGGCCATGTTTCCGTTGAGATGTCGATTTTCGGATCGAACTCGAAGATGTCCTTCTCGAGCGGATAGGTTGGTTCATCCGTTTCGACTTTGGGAAAAATGAGCTTTTTGGGCGAGTCTGACCCTGTTGTTTCAGCTTTCCCTTTTCCTTTTCTATCGATGGCAGGCTTTATGTCTTCTTGAAGTTTGTCTTCTTGACCTTCGGCTGCCACTGTACCTGCTTCATTGCTGCTGGATCCATTTTCAAGCTTGACTGCCGCCTTTCGAAAGAGTGGATGTACAGAGGCATTGCTTCCTTTGTTTGCGCCAGAAGGGCCAGCGATAGGCTTGATATCTTCGTCGTCGGAATCGCTTGACAGGATACCCTCCAGATCGATGACTTCACTGTCCACAGGAATAACACGTTGTTTGCTCGAGCTCGAAGGTCCAGCAACCGATATATGCTCTACATCAGCATCATCACCAGGCTCTGAATCCGACAATAAACTGATTATGCTGTTGTCTGGTTGTGCAAAGCTAGTTCCTTGGCCCTTCTTGTCCGGCGTCTTCAGGAAGCCCGCGAGCTTGCCTTGTCCATCGCCGTTGCCATTGCTGACCCTCGCCTTCTTGCGAGGTGAGGCCTTCGACGAATCGGGATCTCTTGGACCCTTGTGCTTTCCTGTCATGTCAGCATGCTGTTGCTTGTCGTCACAGTTCGACTGCTCCCAACAAGCAAGCAGTATTGGCTGCCGTTGCATCTGCAAGGCGATCGGCAATTGTCTGGCACGTGCACTAAAGGCAGGTGACAGTGCTGGACAGAGGGCATCTAGCCGTACGCCTGAGATATAGACTGTCGAGGCCAGGTACGAAAATCTCATAGCAATGTCATCAAGAGCAAAAGAGCGGCGTTGCAAGACGTCAGCACGCTGGAAGGTGGCCTTCAACTACTGTAGTCTTGCATTGCACAACTGGCTGACACGTAAAAGCGACTTGAGAAGCGAACGAGACAACGACTACAAGCAGATCAAAGAGGATGTAGGATAGGAGGGAATGCGGCTGACCCGCTTTTGAAGGATAGTCGAGATGGAACGAAAGAAATCGTTTAATCGAATAAGCCGAATCCCATGTCGTCGTCGGACTCTGTGTACAATTGAAGCAGGATATCACGTCAGTCGTCGGCCCGCAAGACCCGCGTAGAAGTCCAAGTGATGACTGACCCTCCTTCTCTTCTTCCTTCTTCTCTTCCTTCTTCTCCTCGGCAGGAGCGGCACCACCAGCGGCGGCGGCTGGGGCAGCACCAGCAGCTGGTGCACCACCACCTCCAACGTTGGAGAGGAGGTCCTTGACGTCCTTGCCCTCGAGAGCCTATGAATCACGATAATACAAGGTGTGGGTAAGCTGAAGCTCTGCTGGCTTGCTAGTATGTCTTCCTGATGATGCTGACCTTGGCTAGGAGCGAGGCCCAGATGGGCTCGACATCGACCTTGGCGGCGGTGGTGATAGCCTGTGGAACAAAAAGGAATTAGGTGAGTTGCTGCTCTGTACATGTCTCTCTTGCTAGTTCCTAGTCGCGCACCTGGATCTTCTCGGCCTGCATAAAGGTGATCGCAATGTCAGTTTCGATATCCTGATCCACAGACGAAAGCGGGCAGGACGCACGGTGATCTCTAGGCCGTCATCGGCTAGGATGAGTGCGGCGTATGTGGAGGCGAGCTCTGCGGATGCCATTTCGAATAGAATGGGTTGGGTGAGAGGTGGTAGGCGAGTCGTGGAATTGAGAAGCTCTGCAACGAATTCTAGAGGATTGGCAGAGGCAATCGAGAACGGGCAGCGCGACGGGGCGGAAAAGAGAGCAGCGAGGCCAGATCAGCAGCTGCAGCCCAGTCCAGCAGCAACGAAAGCACCACTCACAAGCCTTAGGCTGTCGACAGGAGTCTACTCAATGAATTGGGTGAGGTGCCAATGTACGCCCACGGCCAGCCTTTGCGCGTCTCTCTGGCGCCAGTGAGCCTTCCTTTTCGCGGCGACGTGATCGAGGGAAGGAATGGGCTGCAAAATCCTGCTTGCAATCCATTCAGAAATACTTGTAAATTGTCTCTCAGTCGCATGCTCGGCGGATTAGATTGCTTGCACTGTAGCGAAATGGGTATACTGCATTCATGATCTAGAATAGGGTGACACCTTCTCATGCTCGGTTCGACAAATTACACTAACTGACTTCGCTAGTGGGCACAAGGACTGTCTACTCGAATTGAGCCTTCACCCAACGCGGACACGAGGCCAGACTCCTTCACATAGCGAATCCCGGAGCCGAACTGAAGGCTGGCGAGGGTGGAGGTACCGATCTGCCTGATTTCGTGCTCAGTCTGGCAAACCAGCTTCTTTTGCGTGGACTGCCATATCTGTAGGAACTGATAGAATGAGTATTCAAACGCAAGGAGCGCAAACAGCCAACTTACGTCGACATCATCTCGTCAAACTCAAGCTGGCCGATGACGCTATCGAGTCTTCTAAGATTCGAGCTTTCAGAGCTGACAGTCATGCCTGATGCTCTTGCGGGATCTTCAGATTTGTCAACATCAACACTCGTCCCGTCTAGGATCGTCTTGTTCGAATTGGAGAGACCCGCCGTCGCTGTTTTGAAGAGCTCCTGGATTCTACCACTGGATTTATCCATCGCCGAGGACCGAGAAGACGATGCCTCAGAGAAGCGGACACTCGTTTCGCGCTGTTTGCCCTTTACCTCATCGGGGAATTGGATAGTCTCGCGCTGATCTGAATCTGAAATGCTTCCCTGATAGTCGCTATTCATGCCACTGTTCAGTCTGGCTTTCGATCTGTCGGACTTCGTACGTCGATTATCACGAGCAATGCTGCTGCCCCTTGCCGAAGTACTGTCGCGAGCATATCCGGTCTCGGCTTCGCTCATGCTGGCACTTCTACTCTTAGGCGCGGCTTCCTCAACACTCTTAACACTTTTTGTGCTTCTACTCATTCGGTTTTCTTGGCTGACAATGGAGGCTCTATCACTCCATTCGCTTACTTTTACGGACTGGCTCCTCACACGACCTTCTGGCATGGATTGTGAGAGACCGCTGGGCAAATACTGACTTGTCGTTGAAGCCTGTGAGCCCCGCCTGACAAGCGCATCCTTTAAACTGGAGGTCATTGGCCTTATGCTATCTACTCGCTTAGCTTCCCGCAACTTCGGTTGCTCTACTTTCACGGAGCCAGTAACAAGAGTCTCCCTGGAGACAGAAGAACTGGCCGACGCTGTGGATCCTGGCCTTGGAGTCGTATTTTGTGAAGTAGCCGATTTATAGCTATCAAAATCGCTATAATTCGAAGCTACGCTTTCACGCCTACAAAATTGGTAGACTGTTAGTGAATTAGAACATGAAGGAAACCGGATCACACTCACTTGTGTGAAAGCGCCTTCTGTCGTCTAAGATCATCACCGGGCATTGTCTCAAACCTAACCGACTTTTCCGCCAGATATTCACTCTCGTCGTTCTCATTGGCTCTCGACAGCCGTCTAGAGTCTCGCCTGCCAAACTTCCAAAATCTAGCCGTGAGAGGAGTCGAGGGTAACTTTTCAGCCATTCCAGGAGTTCTTGGACTTTTCGGAAAGATAGGAGTTTTCGGCATAGGAATGGTTAAACTAGCTACCATCTTCCGTAAATGTAATCTCATAGGCGTACTACGACCATTTTCACTACTCTTTGAATCTGATTTCTTGGTGGGTACGACTTTATCGAAAGCGACATTTCCAAAGTCTCGCATTTTCCTTTCTTTGCGCTTTTTGTAGCATAAACGAAGAAGGTACATACTGAAACATACCGCAATGATAGACGCTAGACAAATGCATACGATGACAGCAATTTTCATCTTCTCGTTCCCATTGCTGGACGTCGTGTTAGAACCTTTGTTTGAGCCAGAGGATTTGTTTTCAAAGTTAGCTGTAAGGTTTGGAGCTTGAATAGTCTGTTCGCCTCCTTGAGCAGCTATTTTACGAGCGCTCGAGGGGTTCCACTTTGATCCGCTGGTGTTCTCAACTGCCCAAAGTGGTACTCCAACACTTCCTTTCTCCGGATGTACTGAATTCGGGAAGCCAGCGTTGGGTTGTTGTCCACATGGTCCGGGTGAGATACCAGTTTCAGTAGAGCAGATCGAACAATTTTGGCCAAACTGAGACCAAGAAAGTATATCTGATGGAGATGCACCTTTCTGACACGCTTGACATGCCATGAGTAGGTTGTAGGTCACTATGTTGCAGGAGCAGGTATTCGGAGTGAGAGAGGCAGAGCCCCCAGACGGAATGTAGACTTTGGCACTGCCTAGCTCATAGGAGGATGACTTTGTATCGCATAGCGCGAGAAGTTGAGCTGCGATTGTGCATGGTGATTCCTTCTGCTTGTTCTCTAGCCAGTCCCATGCGGACGTGCAGGTTGCAGAGCTTTTCTGGGCGACGGTGCTGTTGCTCAAAATACCAACTACAGCTAGTAGACTGCGCCAAGACAAGAGTGATCCTTGTTCAGCATATAATACGAGACGTTTTCGCCTTCCGGACATGCTAGCAGGAAGATAGCGATTCATGCTCCGAAGGAGAGAGCGCAGATACTGAGCCGATACGCCAGACGAAAGTGCGTAAGAGGGATATCGTAGGGGAGAGGCTGTATGGCAGACTACCAGAGTTGCAGCCTTTTGTCCCTGATGATGGCAGAAGGAGGGTTCAAATAGAGTCGTAATTTGCAGAACCAGCCAAAGCAAGCAAGTCGAGGTTTAAGAGATTGAAGGACGTACAGAGCATCGCTACACAGAGAGAGAGATATTTGGGAGGAGGGGTACAGATGGACGAGGCTATGCTAGCATTCAGCTATCGAAGCGGTGAAAGGGGTGCTTAAGATTTGGAAGCACGCCGAGCGATCTGACGATGACACCTGCCTGTAAAGGGCAATACTTGCAAAGGTTATCCATTCATGTCTGCAGATCATGTGCTGGCATCTGCTGCCTTACATAGACGCAGTGATCCCCTGAATCCTGGCCGGTGGCATAGACAGCCCCGTGGCGATCTCTGCAGCAGTTCATCCATGCAGCTCGTGCGTATAAGATATCGGGCAGTCGGTGTGTGATTGCTTGCAGAAGGTAGGATCGATTATCAGCAAGGATAGACTGAGTCAGCCATTTAGTCATTATCAGTCGTGCTGTACAGTATTGTTTGGCAGTACTCCCTGCGGCCTGTTTATGTGCGATATAGACTGCGGCGAGGGGATAGTGTATTGAAGGACAAGGCAATGAGTGCACGAGACATTGTCGAAGACAGCTTTCTCTGTGTCGTTGCATAATGGGTTATCTTCCAGAGTTGCCACCTAGTGTCAGTGTAGCATGTAGTTCAGCTTGCTGCTGGTCGGACGGGTTAGCTATGCCGGAAAGAATGACAAAATACCGTCTCACCAGACTCGTTGGCAAGCATTGCAGTGTCTGTCAGCTTATCGGGCATCTTCAGCGCGAGATGCAGGATTTTCCCGAGTGGCCGCCGAATATTCGCCACCACCGAATGCGCGAAAGGGAAAACCCAGCTGGGTCAAAATTTCAGACTCGAAAGACACCTTGCTCTTCACATCATTCCAACCAACGATAACCCTAACACAAGTTCAAGAGTTGTACACTCAATTACCACTACACATTACATACACCAAACCACTCAGTCAGACATGCAAAATGGAGACAACCACGTAGAAGGGCTCACCTCGAGCTTCTGTGAGTTTCACCCGACGAGGCCTGGATGGGTGGGCAACGAGACGTCTATTCCTGTCCAGGCTGTCGTGTTACATGCGTGCACCACTACAGACACTCCATACTGACATTGCTCCCATCGCAGCCGAACTCAACGCCGGTCTCGTCAACGGACGACCTGCATACGTTCCGCCTCACCTTCGAAAGGCCCAGCAGGAAAGGTAAGACTGCAATCTCAGGCAGGCTGGGAGCGGCCACTGCGGACAGCGAAGGCGTGCACAGACGGCAGCAATGCTTCTTTGTATGGAGTGCGCTGGTCCGCTGTTCCGTACATCGCCTTCCACAATTCAACAGCGCGTCGGGCTCATTGCCCAGCCAGCCACAGAACGCGCATAAATCTTGCAATTCATGCTGACTATTTTGCCTTTTCTGTTGTCACAGCCTCAAAGCCGCTGCTCCTGAATTCATTCCCAAGGCTCCCATCGCAAACGGAGCTAGCACCAATGGAGCTAACACCAATGGAGCCTCCACAAATGGCCACTCTGCTCCTGCCCTCAATGGCACTGCAAATGGAGCTTACCGTCCTCCTGTAGCTGCCGCCACCAACGGCGCTCCTCGAGCTGGCGCTGGATGGGACACTGCTGCACCACGACCTGGCACGAACGGTGCTGCTGGAGGCCGTGGAAATGGCTGGGCAGCCAGCACTGCTACCTTTGGTAGTGGACGAAAGAACGACGGCTACGGTCACTGGCAAGATGGCCATCATATCATCGGACCTGCAAACCCTCGTGCCGAGAAGGACCTCTTCGGTGAAGTCGGCGACGGCGTAACCCAAGCAACTGGTATCAACTTCGACAAGTATGGTGACATCCCAGTATCCGTTACTCCCCCCGACCCGAGATACACCGGAGGTGTCACTCTTCCAATTCCAGAGCCTCTCACCGAGTTCACCACGCCACCTATTGATGCTCATTTGATGACCAACATCGCCCTCGCTCGATACACTACGCCTACCCCAGTCCAGAAGTTCTCAGTACCTATCGTCAACGCTGGCCAGGATCTTATGGCTTGTGCCCAGACTGGTTCAGGAAAGACCGCAGGTTTCCTTTTCCCCATTCTCTCTTCCCTCTTCGAAAAGGGACCCCCTCCTATGCCTGCTGGTGCACAGCAAGGCGGAGGTATGGGCAGACGCAGAATGGCCTTCCCCACTGGCCTCATTCTAGCTCCTACCCGTGAACTAGTTTCTCAAATTCACGAAGAAGCTAAGAAGTTCGCTTACAGATCATGGGTCAGACCTGCCGTAGTGTATGGTGGTGCCGACATCGGCTCTCAGATGCGTCAAGTAGAGAACGGCTGTGACCTCCTCTCTGCTACTCCCGGGCGTCTCGTCGATCTCATCGAGCGAGGAAAGATCTCCCTCTCCAACATCCGTTATCTCGTTCTCGACGAGGCTGATCGCATGCTGGATATGGGTTTCGAGCCTCAAATCAGAAGGATTGTGCAGGGCGAAGACATGCCAGGTACCGACATGAGACAAACACTCATGTTCTCAGCCACTTTCCCTCGCGAAATTCAGCGTCTTGCCTTAGATTTCCTCAAGGGCGAACAAATGTTCCTCTCCGTCGGACGAGTCGGTTCCACCTCCGAGAACATCACACAGAAGGTTGAATACGTCGAGGACGCAGACAAGCGATCCGTTCTTCTAGATCTTCTTCTTGGTACCACACTCAATGGTCTCACTCTCATCTTCGTCGAGACCAAGAGAATGGCCGATATGTTGGAAGATTTCCTACACCAGAACAGAATCGCCGCTACTTCTATCCACGGTGATCGATCTCAACGCGAGAGAGAGTATGCCCTCGAAACTTTTAAGAACGGAAAGACTCCTGTTATGGTCGCTACAGCTGTAGCTGCTCGTGGTCTCGACATTCCAAACGTCGGCCAGGTCATCAATTATGATCTTCCTTCCGACATCGATGATGTGAGTTAAGACCTTTTTTAACCCAAGCTCTTCATGAATAAAAACTGACATGTCATCAACTTGCGTAGTACGTTCATCGAATTGGTCGTACAGGTCGTGCCGGAAACACTGGTACCGCTACTTCGTTCTTCAACAGAGGAAACAAGAACATCGTCAAGCAGCTCCTCGACATCCTCAAGGAGGCTAAACAAGAAGTTCCTGGATGGCTAGAGCAAGTCTCCCTTGAGCGAGAATTCGATTCGCGATATGGTGGAGGTGGTCGAGGAGGAAGAGGAGGTTCATCAAGAGGCAGAGGCGGAGGCGGCGGCCTAAATGGAGGAAGAGGCGGCGGCTTCGGTGGTGGTCGAACAATGCAAGGCTCCTCTTCTGGCGCAGGATTTGCCTCTCGAGGCGGAGGTGGCCCACCAGGAGCTTATGGAGGTTTCTCGGTTCAACCGTCGTTCGGCGGCGGAGGCGGCGCTTACATGGGCGCAGCTGGAGGAGCGGCAGGAAATTCCTCATGGTGGTAATCCAATCATAAATCTCTCACCACACACGACTGCTATCCTGCTCTCACCTCTCGTCTAACCTCACGTTTTCGCTTCCGACTCGCAGCTTCAAAGCTTCCCTTTACCTCTTCAAGACCATCTATCTTCAGCAGGATTGACTGTAATCAATAAATATGTATCATCAATCTTCTCGAACGACCGAACCAGCGCTATGATCAGTCTAACTACCAATATGTAGATGCGACGCACCGCAATTTTCTTTGATCGAATTTCCGTTCCGTATATCAAGCATCAATAATACTTTAGACAACCGACGGCCTTGACAGCATCAGTATTAGTGAAGTCCCGCGTCTTTAGGCGGGGCTTGTCACAAATTCCAGAATTGAGAGGCTTTTATATATCAGTTACAAGGGAAGAAACAACATAGAAGAACAACATAGACTACTCTTCGTTTAGATTAGTTTTAACAGACAATACGCATCGACATTCGTTCTTCACAACAGCTTCTTCCTTTTTTACTGCCGCATGAGAGCCCTCTTACACATCATAGAGAGACATTATCAGTATCGCCAGCTATCAGTTTTCGGTACCGCAATATACCCAAGAAGAGTTTTCTCTTCAACTCTCTCTATCACAGTCAAATATCGTCGTCAGGTTTTCAAGGGCTTTTACTACTATTAAAATACGGGACATTTGGTGCATCATTCTAGACAATTTATACAAACTTAGAGCTGGTAGACATTCCTCACCTTTTTTAGATGGGACGACGGACACTTTGATGGGTCCGCTTTCCATCTGGTTCCAAACATGTATTTTTAAGTCTGTTCACGTGCAATGCAAACGAAAGTCGGAAGCAAGTCAATCAACCCGCACACAATGCGGGTTTTGCATGGTCCATCTGTAGCCTTGCGGTCTAGTCCACCGGCTTCCACGACTAACTACCTGGTAGCATACCGGCAAGTAGGCCGGCCGACCGCATGCAGTTCTGCCTACCAGCCTTGGCAATAATGTTTCTTCAATTGCAATTCAAACTGTAGATTACATCTGACCGACGACTGCGTGTTCTGCGAATCTGTGGCTACTACTAATACAACAATAACGGGCTGAAGTGCACGCGAATATATGAAAGACAACGACGGTATATTATCTAAGCTTGTCGGGAATTACTCGGCACTCTGACGCCTTCCTATCGTTTGTACATACGAGGATCAACCTGATGGAAATCTTCAGGCCTGTCACGCTTGCCGCCTTTAAATTTTGGATTCGTCGGCACGCGCATATAGGGAGAGTCTGCCGAATCTTCCTCGAATTGCGAAGCATGTCGACTATAGTTCATTTGACCTGTGCGCTGGAATCCACCGTTACCACCATTGCCGTTTTGATTTTGGAAATTCCCGAATTGGCCACCCATTCCTCCGTACCCGCCTTGCATCATTGCGTATTGCTGCTGTTGCTGAAGCATGGCCAACTGTTGTGACTGCGCATACATAGCCATCTGCATTTGCATAGGATTGCCATATCCACTATTCATTTGGTTCATCATCTGTCCAAAGGTGTACTGAATTTGCTGAAGCTGCATTGATAGTTGCATTCGCATCTGAGGAGGCAGGTTTGGATTTTGCAGCATTTGCATTGTTCCTTGCATTTGATTCTGTAACATTTGCATTTGAGGCGGCATGTTGTGACCGCCTCCCATACTATTGTTGAACTGGTCAAACATATTGTTCATCTGCCCCTGACTCATCATATTATTCGCCATGCCATGATTATTATTATTCATCATGTTCGTTCCAACTTGCTGCTTGTTGTTCGAGGTGTCAGCGGAGCCACTTGTCTTGTTTCTGGCACTTTCGCTTTGTGAGCCTGCATCGGAACGTCCGACTGAAGCTGCGCGGGCACCCACAGGCGATTGCGAGCGTGCCGTTGTGCTAACCTGCTGTCGCGCGGGCGATCGTGAGCAGGACCACCTTGGATACACACTAGCAGATTCAAAGCTTACCTCTTCATCAGCCGCTAGCTCGCCTTCCTCGGCAGGACCAAGATCCTCTTTCTTGATGACGGGAGGTTTCGGTTTGTCAGGACTACTTTGTTTTTCCTTATTATCGTCACTGGCAGTCGAACTTTCTTTCCCATGTCCATTTCCAGTTTTACCTTGTGCTTGTTCTTTTTCAGCCTTTTCAGCCTCACCTGCAGCTTTACTAGCTTTCAAAGTATCTTCAAGATATTTCTTTGCTCTCTCACGTCTATCCTCATCTTTGACGAGGTTTTTCAATGATTTAATTTTACTCTCGCATTCAGGGCATACGAAATCATTCTCTGACAAATAATTGTGTATACATTCCTCGCAATAGCTTGTTGAACAGCATGGCGTTTTGACTGCATCCCTAAGTAATCGATTACATAAAGGACATGTGAGATCTGGATCAGTTGGTGGTGCGTTCTGAATGTCATTCGATGTCAAATTCGCTGTGACTGCGCGGTGCTTCTCCCATGATGCACTGTTACGATCCATAAAGAGCAATTAGTACATAGTGAAGACAATGATTACAAAGAGCCAGGGCAACTTACGCGTCCGGTCTTGCGATAACAAAGTTGCCTTCCGCAGTAACCATGAGACCTGCTTGATTCTCTCCATCTTGCGTGGGTGCCTCTACAGTCTGCAGGAAACTCTTCGGGATACCGGTTGTTCTCTTGATACGAGGTTTATTGCGATAATCAGGATCACTGTTGGTTGGGCAGTCTTGTATCCAATGGCCTGTGTGCAGCAGTGTCAGCCGACATACAAGCGTTTCATGTTGTGCTATATCACAACACGACTCACCAGATTGACCGCATCGATAACAGACATAGCCAGGAGGTACCGGCTTATCAGGAGCAGCATGCTGAGCGGGTCTCGCGCCGCCTGGTGCGCCACTTCCTCCAGGTTTGCGGAATCCATAGTATGTTGCTCTGCACGATAGCAAAAAAGAAAAGGAATACATATCATCAGAATCTAATGATTGACAAGTATGAATGCTGTAAGAGTATAGAACTAACGTTGACATCTTCTCTTGCGTTGTTTTCCATTGCTCATCAGTATTGGCAAACATGGCAGCAATCTTGGAAGCTTCATCAGCACCAGTCGAAGCTGTCGCCTCGATGACAGGCTGAGGCGCGGGCGTCTGTTTTGAATATATCATATGATCAGCAAACGCGATGGTGCTTGTGAATCGTCAAAAGATTAAAGCACTCACAGGTGCTTTTGCAGGAGGCTCATTTCGGAAGTCGAATCGTTGAGACATATTCCCTTTGCGACCTGCATTCATGCCACTTCCAGGACCCATTGCAGAAGTTGCCGAAAACGTCGAGGCCATATAGTTCTGAGCGTTGCCTTTTCCAGGTCGACTAGGAGGTAAACGTCTAGCAATTACAGATGTTGAACGTGGTACAATTGCTTTATCGTCGCTATACTCTGTACAAGTAGAAGCGAAGGGCGGATAAAGACACAGTTAGAAATCGTTCATCGAACACGGTATTACGAGCGAGGCTGAAACGCATTGATAGCTTGCACGTCGTTCCAAGCACCGCCAGGAATGATCAAGCATCAACAACCCTGGAAGGAAAAGAAAGACCCACCCTCGTTTGTATCGGCATTGTAGATTGCAAAATCAAAATCTGCACCTTTGCCGAGCTTGTTCTCTGACAGGATCTCCTTCTTGAGGTCCCATACTGATATCCCAGTACCTTCAAACTGGACAGTTGATGGCTCCTTTTGAGCTTTAAAGCGGTAGAATACTACTGATCCTGACATTTTCGTGATGTTTGGCTGATTGTGACTTGTTTGTATTGACAGAGTGGGTGTTCACCTGGCTGACTGCCGGATGACAACGAAGACAAGCGAGTGTGGGGGGTGACTTGCTTGTAGAGATACCTAGTAGCTAGATAGTAGCACCACTGCAGCTGCTCGAGGTGCGAAGCGTTATTGTGTCTCTTTAATGCCCAGGATACTCAGTCAATGGACTTCCGCTGCGTAAGCACAAAGTCTGCTGTTCGCTGGCTCTTGAGGACGAAGAGGCTGCGAGAGGAAGCCCGGGGGAAGAAGTGAGGGACACACACACACACAGCTGCTTGCCGACTACTCTACTCTACTACTATGCTCTGCTGACAGGGCAGTATGCGTATATTCCAGATCGCTCGCTCGCTCGCCTGTCTTTGTGCTTGCCTGCTGCTGAGGGTGGGACACGCAGTGGAACGACGCAGCAGCACGAAGCAGAGCGGATCAATGCAAGTTACACGTCGCTAGCTATAAAGTGCGTGGGCTTTCTCTCTCGTGAATGAAAACGCGCGACCTGTCGAGTTCCGCGGTGATGGGTGTGGATGGAAGAGAGGCAACCTTCGCCCGGCATTTCGCAGGCGGGCCAATTGCGAGACATGCGAGGGTGGCGACAAGCTCAAAAAGTAAAGATGCAAAAGAACCAGCTCGCAGGCGTGTGTAAGAGATACTATCGCATGCACTTTGCACTGGATATATACTTGGGCAATCCCATCTATTCGTTTTCTGAGCGCATCAGCATGAAGTCTCAAATCTGCTGGATAACAAAGCAAAATGATAACAGGCTATATCAATACCACCACTTCTTCTCCATGTCTGTGTACGCTTATGCTTGAGCAGCTTCAACAGCCTTGGCAGCCGCCTAAATCGGAAATACAAGTCCCACTCGTCAGTATGGTAAGTGGCACAAGTCGGGCATGCGCAAGGAACTGACCTCATCTAGACCATCGAAGGGGAAGATGGCTAGACCACTATCCTTGATGAGTCTATACAGACACATGGAGGGATTACTCAGCCTGCGTCAATCAGCTTACACATCGCGGAGGAAAGACCCACTTTTTAGCCTCGGCTTCTTTTGTCCCTTGTAGACGGACAATAAGAGGAATGTCGAGCTGCAGTTCTTTTGTAGCCTTGATGATTCCCTCAGCGATAACATCACATCGCATGCTGTAAGGGGATTGCTATATCAGCTTGGAGCGGCAGACGTGTGAATACAAGACCAGACCAACATTCCTCCGAAAATCTGCAGGTAAGAATGGTGCAAAAGGGTCAGCAGGTGTACTCGGTACAGCTTCACCCAATATAGAGCACTCACGTTGACAAAGATAGATCTAACGCTCTTCTCGGTCAATAATAGCTCAAAGGCCTTCTTGACAGCATCCGCAGTGGCAGAACCACCGACATCCAGGAAATTTGCTGGGTTACCGCCGTTCAACTTCAAGACGTCCATTGTAGCCATAGCTAGACCTGCACCATTGACGAGGCATCCAATGTTTCCATCTAGCTTGATGAAGTTGAGTCCGTATTCAGCAGCTTCGACCTGATGAATCAATGTCTCAGCCTTCAGTGTCTAGAAAGTATTATCATGAAACTACAACGTACCTCGGCAGCATCTTCTTGAGTGATATCCCTCAAAGCAAACACCTTCTCTTGTCTAAATTCAGCATTCTCATCGAATCCAAGCTTAGCATCCATGCACATAACTCCCTCTGCAGTTTCAGATAAAGGATTGATTTCGACCTGTGTTGCATCTGTATCTTTGAAGAGTTTGTATAACTTTTGCATGATATCACCAGCTTGTGCTTGCGCCGTTTCGTCTTTGAATCCAAGTTTGACAGCGATTTCCTTTGCTCTGTTTCAGAAAGAAGGTTACGGCAATTGATGAGTACGCACAAGCGTTGCGTTAGCACCGTAAACAAGACTTGCTTGTGACAGGAATGGCAAGGGGAGCAGAATAAAGAGCCGAACTTACTCAGAATCGCTTAAGCCATTCTCGAAATCAATGGGATGCGTAATGATGGCTTCTGGTTCATCTCTCGCTACATCTTCAATGTTCATACCACCTCTAGCGGAAGCGACGAGTGCAGGTCCGTTCAAGCTTCTGTCGTTCAAGATAGCGAGGTAGTATTCGTGTGTTGGCTGGATTCGTCGGGCGAGCATGACCTGGAAAGAAGTGTGTCCGGTTCTTGTCAGCATGGGGCAGGCAGACGCAATGGATAAGGCGCTAGACTACTGACAGCATTGCATAAACGACCACCTGCGCCAGTCTGCTTTGTGATAAGTTTCGAGCCGATCATTTGCTTTGCGAGGTCTCTAGCTTCTTCAGGGCTGCGGGACGTGGTTGCCATGTCATTCAGTATCCCATCACTCTGCTTGTGTTAATAGTCGGTGCTGGATAAAATCACCTCTCAATCATCTTGACACCACCCTGTAGGCCGCTATCGAAATGACCCTTTCCACGACCACCTGCAAGAACTTGGGCTTTAATGACAAGTTCATTGGTGCCGAATTGCTTTGCAGCATTGTATGCTTCTTCGGCCGTTTTAGCAGCTCTGAATTCGGGTGTCTTGACGCCGTACTATGTGAGAAGGGAGACTGCTCAGCCTTGGCTTTATGACAGTACCAGCAGTACTCGATTCGCCTGCCGCTCGCTGGACCCGCCCGCAATGCTTTGCAGGTCACACCGCGCACACCACGCACCTCGTTCAAGAGGCCAGCTGCGAGGTATTCGTGGATGGACAGCTTCCTCGTTTGTTGCTGTGCTGCGCCTTGCAGAGCCATCTGAGAAACGTGCAAGCCAAGTTAGCGGTTGGACCCGGACCTTTGCAAGCTGATAGAGCTGGCTGGCTTGTGGACAGGACATACGCGAGCAGCAGCTGGGCGCATGCGGAATGCGGTTCTGGACAGCATGTTGGAGAGTGTGCTGTGTCGGAAGAGATGGAGGAAGGGCGAGTGCGAGTGGATGCGAGAGGTGTTCAAGCTGGGAAGACGTCCGCTGGTCGTGAAAGCCGGCGAGCAATTGCAGTCAATCGGGGTTGCATCCCAACTGACAACAGCAGCAGCAGCATCACCATCAGGATTAGCAATGGCATTGCCCAGACTCAAGCCGAATGCGGAACTACCTCCTCCGAAAAAGTCTGCCCGGATATCCTTCAAATCAAACTCACGCTCCACACCAGCAAAAAATCAAGAAACATCAGGCAAGATTGCCACTGCTTCGTCCCAAGATGACGAGAATCAGGATGCTCAGCAGCACCTGGCTAGAGAAGAGGAGATACTGTCTTTGTTGACTGCTCTCAACGCTCCGGTCATGAATGCGGAACTGCCAGCAACGCTGCAAGCCGTGAAAGCTCATTTGTATGCCAGGAACTATTCTGCTGCGTTTGGACAGCCTGTGAGTAGCCGACTCGCAGTATTGTGGTCTATTACACACCCTCACACTACACTACTTCAATACAGGACTACCTTCGGGCCTACACTGCGAGATGGGTCTCTGGCCGAGCACTGGCGTATAGAAGCCTCTTCCTAGGGATACACGAACTTGTCGAAGAGTCTCAGCGAAGAGGGAGATTAGGTCAGCCAACGAGAGCTTTATGCATTGGTGGAGGAGCAGGAAGCGAAATTCTAGCATTCGCGAGTCTGGCGAAAGAATTATCAGAGAGCAATACCGCCTTCCACCTCACAAGCATAGATTGTGCAGATTGGAGTATGATACTCGATGAAATGGGAGAGCTCATCAAGACACGATGGCAGCTACCTATTGAGACATTTCAGAACACATTCAAACAGGAGGATATACTGGATACATACGAAGACCTCCCCTTTTCAGAACAGCACATCATAACATGTCTTTTCACAACGAATGAACTCTTCGCTGCGTCACGTGTTAAAACAATGTCTTTACTATCACACCTATCTCAAGTCTGTCAGAGCGGCACATTGCTCATTATAGCCGAATCGACGGGCTCATATTCAGAGATACAGATGGGTGCGAAAACTTATCCTCTGGATCTAGTTTTGGACATGACACTGGCTGGAAAGAACAAGGCTTGGACGGTCGTTAAGAAAGATCAAAGTATTTGGTATAGAGTGCCAGAGGCAAGTAAGGAGAAGTACGGGGTCCAGATTGAGAACACGCATATGATGGTGAGAGTATACAGGAAAGTGTAGCATATCTAGGAAATTGTGTGTTCTCACACTGGTGGCTACCATACAAAGTCACGTGTTTATACTTTACTCGTTGTATCGTCAGTCTAACCTTTCTCTTGTCATCCAATGCAGGAGTGTTAATGTATGGCTCGTAACAGGTCTGCTCAACCATTACGCCTCAACTGCCCTGGCTTATCTCGTTCGACGCGCTCCTGCTCCCCGTCGTGGCGCTGTAGCTTTGACTGCGTAGTGCGGTGCATCTGTCGCGCTTTGCTCACTACAAATGCGCCAAGAGCAGCTGGACTGCTGACACTCAGCTCGTGGTCTTCACGATATATCGTAGCCCGGGGTGTATCGGAGACGGCCATGGCATACTCCCGCTCCAACGATGACAACGATGGATATGGCCGTGAAACGCGCGAGAGAGCAGACTCATTCAGCGGGAGGTTCAGCAATGCAAACGTCAACGGTAACTCTGTAGCAGGCATGCCGATGACAAGCCACCCTGCTGCTCTGCAGACTGGAAGCGCAGTCTATCTGCCACCTTCGACACAGCTGCGTGAGGGCAATATCAACAAACTGCTTCAAGACAGCAATACTGGCGGCGGTGGCTACTACGGAGCAGCAGACGGCAATCCCTTCACAGACGAGACAGCGACAATTACACCATTCGACTCTATCTCCAACATTGGTGACCGTGAGGACGACACACTGCCTCCTCCTGCTGTGTACAGAGGCCAAGATTACCTCGCTCGAGACCCATACGCGCGCAATCAACAAGGATCAGCGTACAATACACGGCCACGCTCAGGGTCGGCAGGAGAAGGATACGACCCTCGTGATTCGAACGGAAGCCTGCCTTTAATGCAGCACGCTGTCATGCCAGCAGCTGCTAGTGGCGGTAGAAGTGGTGGGCCATCTAGATCACGCACACCTAGCTACTATGCCGACTCCATCATCGATGGCGATACTGTTATCGACAATAAACAAGGGAGAAAATCAAACTTACAACACTCCTACTCGAACCGGCCACTCTCTCGAGATGAAATAGAACGAGGACTTGGGTCCGAAACTTATCCACCGCCACCTAGGTACGACGGACCTGACGAAGAAGAGAAAGGTGATCTTGCAGACCTTTCAAACAGGAATAGCTCAAGGAGTAGAAGTAATGATAATGTCTTATCTACGTTGATCGGGAACGACAAGTCTGGAAAAAGACCGAATGTTTTCTTGAGACAGTTTAGAGATACTACTTCTTTAGATGAAAAGATTAGAAACCATAAAGCTGGTATTGGTATTCAACAGCGTCCTTGGGCTTGTTGGGTCATTGCCGTCGTGCTTGTGGTGGTATTTATCGTTGAATTAGCTAGGAGTGTGAGCCTCATTTGACACAAGTCCAGAATCCATAGCTCGTGGAGAAAACTTATAAATGCTGACTTCCGATGTGTTCATTGCGCACCACAGGCACAAAAGACGGGAAAGGCAATCTCAACATCACCATTTAATTATATGATAGGGCCGTCATCCGAGATGCTCATCAATCTAGGAGCTCGTTTCACGGCCTGTATGCGCAGTATACCGGACATCACAAATACGCCCTTCAAATGTTTGAAAGACACTACATCAACATGCACACTGGAAGATATCTGTGGCTTTGGCGGTTTCGGTAATTCTGCTACTGCTACACCGAACCAGACTTATCGATTCTTTACCGCTCTTTGGTTACATGTTGGTGTTGTACATTTGCTGTTAAATGGTTTGGTGCTCCTTACCAGTTCAGCTTTGGTGGAGAAACAAATGGGTACTGTCAAGTAAGCCAAACCTTCCATCGCTGAGTGGTATACAATGGACTACTTGCTGAAACTTTTCCTGCAGGTTCTTGATAATTTATACAATATCTGGAGTTTTTGGCTTTATACTAGGCGGGAATTTCGCACTTACTAGATCGGCGTCGATGGGAGCGAGCGGCGCAATTTTCGGTACCCACGCCGCGGTACTAGTTGACCTTATCTGGCATTGGAGACTTTTCGATAGGCCAAAGCGAATGCTTTTCGCTTTGATTTTCGAAATCATCGTTGGGTTCGGATTGGGTATGTTTTCTTACTTCTTCGGGCAATCTACAATTTTTAGATTAAGCTGATTGAAAAGCTTCAAAACTAGGCTATATCCCTGGTATCGACAATTTTTCTCATATTGGCGGGTTTGCTATGTATGCCAAGTTTCATACAATATCGTCTTACAAAATCTAGTTCATGCTGAACCTTCAGTTTGCTGTCTTTCAGAGGTCTGCTCCTCTCCATCGTACTGGTGCCAGCCATCCACCAAAATTCAAAGCATAGAGTCGCAATATATATCGCAAGAGGGGTAGCCTTCGTAGGGGCTTGCGTCATGTTTGGTGTTCTATTGAACAATTTCTTCCAAAGTGATCCCAACAGTGCTTGCCAATGGTGCAGATACCTGTCTTGTTGGCCAACCACCGCGAACAATGTTAGTATACAACTTTCAATTTTTTTGGGCGGAAGCGAGTACGAAGGTGACTTTGATTGCTGATTGTTGACATCTCACACAGCACTGTAAAGGAACAGGCTTGACAACAACCACAACTACGACGACCACGGAAACGAGCACTCCTACGTCTATTTTACCGGATGGCACAATTGGAGCGTCCACAAATTCGAACGTCGCATTTGCGATAGTCTCTCTCGTCTCAATTTTCATCACAAGATCGCATTACAGGAAGTAAAGTCACATTTCCGATATTTACCTAGTGCTCTCAGACAGTATGATGGAATTTTCACCCAAAAACAGTCGGCCAAGGTTCGACACATGTAGCAAAGTATCTGTAATTTAAGTTGCTTATCTTTCTCTTTCCTGACTCAAACGAATCAGACAGAGTTTCATGCTTCTCCCACTCACGAGGTTTTTGATGTTTATTCAACTAGCGTTGGCGCATCTCCTAATCACTTCAATGAAATACCTACAGTCTACGGAGAGTCAATGCCCTTTCAATCAATCATCAAATTTTCGCATCCAGTCCGAGCCGCAACTCGCGTCAACCAAAGCTTCCAGTATGGTAATAAGCATTTTATTCAATCACGTGAGAGCGAATGTAACAACTCTTTTCTCGGCGGCCGCGTAGCTCAGTTGGTTAGAGCGATGTAAGCACATTACCATTACGACTCGGTGTCGAATCAAATACTTACTCCCCGCTCCTCATCTAGGTACTAATAATGCATAGGGTTAGTAAAGAATCCCTCCTCCAACAACGCAACCTGGTCTAATAATCTCCCTCCAATTCAATCAGTCGGCAGTTCGAGCCTGTCCGTGGTCATTTTTTTGGCCGTTTTCAATCCGGTGTTCGAAACTCTTTTGCAATGTCAAAAGAGGGTATATATGCGCCTACCTGTCAGCAAAGAAACTTATAGCCCTGGTTTCGCCTTGGGTTACTTTTGGTTCGTTTTGCATTCTCGAAAACATCAGAGGACTGACGTGGACACTGACTTTCACGAGTTCTTTCTCCACGGACGTCATTGTGGTACTATCCTTCAATTACCTAGACACCTGTCATTTGCGAGACCTCCTTTTCATTAATTATCAGCATGTCCGCGCCTTTGCAAAGAAGTTCTGTCAGTGGACTACCTTCGCTAGGTCAGGCTTGACTGATTCCAGTGAGCTGCTACCACGACTAGGACTAGAGCTATCTTCTAGCAAAACATTCCTCTTTCCACATTGGGCACTCTTCGCCCTGTATCGTACTAGTACAGAGTGACTCGTAGAATGTGTTGCCCTTTCGACCAAAGATCTGTCCCGGGGTGACATGTCCGTCCGTCCATTACTTATGACTGCAGGTTGGAAAGTTCCAAAAACATATGAATCGAGGTGAAACATTGCGGTACTGCAGCGACTCATTATTAACGTTACAAGCGTGACTCTGCTTTTCTGTTGGAAAGTTGACGGGAGTGGCTGTAGGATTTTGGGTTGAAAAGGTGACTTAGTAGAAAGTTGGCCGTCTCTTGGTAGTGCAAGATCGGTGTCAGATTTCCGACGGAATGACTACAGAGTGGGTATGCAGATCCTTTCAGTCGGAGAACTGTATACGGTATGCACGCTGATGATAAGTGGTGCGTAGAAGGGATCCGGATCGTAGGATGTCAGAATCATCAGGTGTATGATACGGGAAATGGTACAACTGAAGCTCAAGCATGCATGACAGATTACCGAGACTGGGCAGCTAGGCAAAAAGGCACGCATCAGTCGTATGTAGCCGAGATACTTGCATGCCTCAAAGAGCACCGCCAGCAATGCGCCAGTAGCATACCAGCACGAGCCCGAACAATGCACGTCAAAAGGTAAACGTTCTAAACTTTGTCGTGAAAGAAAGCGGTGCAGCCAAGTGAAGATGGCCGAAGTAAAGGCTGATGCTTCGGGGAAGTGGAACCAAGAGAAACGGAAATGCAGGATGGATTTGGATATGTGCACAATGCACGTCTCGGAAAGGCCAGAATTACTGACTGGGTAGAGAACAGTTGAAATGACCGGGGCATCGTGAATCTTGCACGGAAAGCTCGGAGGCAAAAAGTGGGGTCTCCAAGTATTTAGTCGATGTTTCAATGTGGGAAGAAACCAATGTCAGAAACAGAAGCCAGCAAGTTAACATTCGTTGAGGCCTTGATGCGTATGACGGTGGGTATGTACACGCCCCATTCTTGCCAGTAGTTCCAAGGCATTTTTGCGCGTAGCTCATTCCGTAGCAAATGTTAACGGTTGCTAGAGTTTCTGGCAGAAATATTTGGACACCTACCAGAGCTTGTGAATATTCGAGGAAAGACAAACCCAGCTTTTCAGTAATAATAATAATAATAAAAACTCAAGCCGTTGTTCTTGCCAGTTTTTCGCTTCACTTGCGTCTGTCTGGCCGGCCGAGCTCGAATTACTGCATCTTGACAAAGTCACGACTTGACGTCGAAGAAGCTCTCTCCAGGTCAGCTCTGTGACGAATCCGACGAGGCAAGGCCGAATTAACAAGCAGACCAATACCGTACAGGACTTGCTAGAAGGCCAGACGAGCGTGCAGAGAGAAGGATAGCCCTGCCACAGTCGATATCGTTGCCGTATTGCTCTGGAGAGGAACAGGGCGAGCAACAGGCTGCTCGATGGAGGGATAGAGAGCAAGCATCAGCAACATCATCACTGCAACAATGCTGCCGTAGTACGGACACTCAGCACCCCACCACCACACAAAGCAGGTCCTAGCGCTCGACAGCAATCGATGCTCCCAGGCTCAGTACCGTCAGGACAGCTAGCAGACATGGAGGGCTCGGACGCAATGGTAGGAGGGCGACCAGAGACAAGCAAGGGCTCAGAGTACGCAGACCAGCAAAGGCAAGAAGACCATTCAGGTCCTGGCGCTGCCTCCACTAGCGGGTCTGGCGCAAAGCTTCAGCCCCGTTCTGAGCTGTTTGAACATGGCGGATCTCCTCTATCATCAGCAGCGATGACAACAGAAACAGCAAGCGGCATCGACAGGTCAAGACCGTCTGCTGTTCAGCCATTCAGTTCGTCTGCACGACTAGACGGAAGAAGCTCCTCCTCGAATCCTTCAACGACTTCCAGCGCTTCGTCTTCCAACACAATCTCATTGCCCATGTCATCAAGTCACGCTCGCGACTCTAGCTCTGCATCCTCGACGACCGCATGGGATTCAAGCAAGGGAAACGACACTGCGCGAGCTTCGTCGTCTTCCAATGCGACCACAAGTCTGCTGCCATCGCCTCGCTCGCATTCCGAGACTAGACACTCGTCGAACCCCCCGCTGCAATCAGCTTCAAGCATTAGTGGGCCTGGGCACAGCAGCGGGCTACTCCATCCACTGCGAGTATCGACGAGACCCAGCACCAAACGCGCGTCGTCGTTTACGCCGGGCCTCGTGGTCTCGCCTCAAGGTTACGGCGCTCATCACACGATGCCCTCCTCGCCACTACATTCACCTCTCTACCCGCCAAGCGCTAGACCAGATCATCGAAGCGGAAGCATCGATCTTACTCCAGCTATAGCTCAAGCGTCTTCGATATCGCTGCCGATAGCAGGCGAGGAGGAACTTCAATATAAGCTAGAAGAGCTCGTTCGGAAGACATCGATCTCGAAACAAAAACAGCACCAATGTCTTTCAGAGGTATCATCTACAAATTCAAGCTCAGCGAATGCTTCTACATCGCAGCTACAGCAACAAGTTGGCCAGATCTATACCTCTACACATCGCGATGGGTACGAAGCCGAAAGAGAGCAAGATTCAGAAGTCACTACAGATCCATCACAGCCTTCGTCTTTGAGTTCTCAGCTTGCGTCTGATGTACCTACTCTTTCGTTACGACATCACCAGGCTCAGCAACAACATCAATACCAATATGCTTCAGCCGGGCCTTCGTCACGACAGCACTCTAAATCTACACAAGCATCTCTTTCGACCTCGCATCATGCAGTAGCGCAGCGGACATCATCGAGCAAAGGACGTAGCAGAGAAATGTCTGGATCGTCCAACGAGAATTCGCATGTCAGAGACTTTGCAACAGAGGACCAGACGACTACCGAGACCGACGCTGGGACAGATTTAGCTAGTGATGCTGGAAACACGACATGGGATGTGCGAGAGACAGACAAACTCAGATCAGCAAAAGATGCTTTTGGTCGTAGAATGATCAATCAGTATGCTCGAGTAGCTGAACTAGGCAAGGGAGTACACGGGAAGGTATGGCTGTGCGAGAATACAGAGACAGGAGAATTCTTCGCTATCAAATCAGTAAATCGGGAAGACCGTCGGAACAAGTCCTTGAAGCGCTCACAAGCAGAAGCACAAGCTAAAGCAAGAGCACAGGAATTAGAAGATGAAGCTGAATTAGAAGAACAACTTCGGCTGGAAAGAGAGAGAAATCCAAATGCATCTTTTGATGAAGAAATGCAATTGGATGATCCAATTGCTCAACCTACGGAAAAGGAATTAGCGCGAAAAAAGTCAGCAATCATCAGGAAAACTATGATGGATGAGAAAGTTAAACAGGAGATTGCGATTATGAAAAGAATTCATCATCCTAACGTCGTTCAATTGCGTGAAGTGATCGATGATATCAGAAGCAAGAAGATCTTCATGGGTGAGCTGTCCGCATTAGCCACGCCAATGTACGATTCGTCACTGACCCTTGTTATCTATGCCATCAGTATTGGAGTATATGCCCGGCGGGCAAGTGGCTTGGACCCTGAACGATGAGCCTGTCATGACTGTCGACGAGACGCGGCGCGTCTTCCGAGACGTTGTGCTTGGATTGGAATACCGTACGTCCCGTCAAAATCACTTTGATGAGGTCTCGCCCAACTGACTTGCCATACCTATTGCGCCAGTGCATTTTAATGGCATCATCCACCGCGACATCAAGCCTGCCAATCTTTTATGGACGCAAGACAAGCGTACAGCAAAAATATCCGACTTTGGAGTCTCGCACGTGTCAGAAGCTCTCGCTCGGTCGAGTGCTGCGAATCCCGCAGGAGGCCGTGTTGGCCTCACGGATGACAGGGCTTTGCGAAAGACCGAAGGTTCGCCAGCTTTCTTTGCGCCTGAGCTATGTTCGGCTTTCGAGACCACACCTGTTGGGACGCCCATCAATGAACTTGGTCGAACTTCTAGCCGGCCCGATTACTTCCGCCGTTATTCTAACAGAGGTGGAGAACGTCCTGGCAGTAGCGGTAGTGGTGGACGTTTATCGCCCATAACGAGAATGACGCCCGGAGTGAACGATCGACCTAGTTCAACGCAGCGTCACTCCACTGCTAGCATTATGACTATATCACAGCCCTTGACGGCGCAGCAACAACAAACTCACAAAGTCAGACAGAATGACCGACCCATGGTTGGAAAAGGCATCGATGTTTGGGCTCTGGGAGTCACACTCTATTGCTTGCTATTTGGCTATACTCCCTTCCATGAAGCAAGATCCGAATTTGAACTATATAACATGATACCAAAGAAAGAGATAGTCATCCCTCCTACTATGGGCCGTGATAGGTTGCCCACAGGAAGTGGGGTTGAGCGAAATAGAATTGAACACGACCCGCAATATGCCGAAGGTCGAGAGGTTGTTGATCTACTTTCTCGCTTGCTCGAAAAGGATCCCACCAAGCGTATCGAGCTCTGGCAAGTCAAAGTGAGGCATTAACGTACTTCAAGGTACCTACATACCTTTTGGCTGATTGTTGCTCGTACTACAGCGTCATCCATGGGTCCTCCGTAATCTGGAAAACTCGCAAGGCTGGTTGCATGAGCATGACCTGGCACGTCGGGGCCTCGTCGAGGTAACGCAAGAAGAGGTTCAGCAGGCAACAGCGGAAAGAACAAAACCTCAAGTACCACAGTCTGGCCTCAAAGCCGCTTGGAAACGATTCGGCGAGACTTTTGGCTTTGGAGGCCATGGCTTGAGACAGTCAACCGCTACAAGGAGAGATCGAAGCAAAAGTTTCAGTAGTACAAGCGCGAGCATGACTACTGCGTCTGGCTGGGATGGCCGTAGCGATGCGAGTCGCGCCGCTAGTCGGCAAGCCAGTATCATCAAAAGGAAACCTTCGACTAATTCCCACGCCACTGCCTCCGAAGAAGCGCCGGTAGCTCCAGAGGACCAGGATTTGGACCGGAGTCTGCACAGCCACGCGGTCGCTCTCAAAAGAAAGCTGACCAATGCGAAAGCAGCTCTGGCTGCGCAAGACAGCCTATCTACATCTCCGCCTGAAGATATGCCTACGAAGCCTTACGAACATTATCGCTCTACCTACGTCAATCAGCACCAGCACGCTCTGTCTCGCTCCTTGTCTGGCGAATCTTCCGAGCCCGTCGATCAACATGCTAAAACGGAGTCGAAGCGTCGCCAAAGTCTAGGCCACCTTCTCCAACCGCCATCTGCTTTACAAAGGCGTGTGTCGAGTGGGGCATCGGATGCATCTGGTCCCTACAACGCATCATCCAATGCTAGTACACGCGCAAATATCAGTAGACCTTCACTGTCGTCCATGTCATCACGCCCTTCACAAGCAGAGGGCGATGGCGAGAATCAACGAGGCGGCGGCTTCCGCAACTTTCTGAACAAGTTACGTTCGGGCAGCCGTACACCTGCCGCGGTGCCTTCGCCAAACAAGGCAACTCCTACGCGACAACTGACTGGCAGTACTGTTCCGTCAAGCGATACCTCGTCCGAACCTGCAAATCCAAATGGCCGGAATATCAAAAGTCCTGGCAGCACACGCCGTCCGAGTGCCGAATTCATTATTTTTTCTCCTACCACCTCAAATTCGAGACCTTCATCGCAAGACACAGACGCTGATGCACGACCGCCATTCCAGATCCAGGCGACAAGCACTAAGGATACTGTCAGCACTGCCACTGTGGAAGGCGTGTCGCGTGGTCTCGTTGAAGAACCAGTCAGCGACTCGAGCGAGTCTCTGAGCGATTTTGACGACGATGAAGAAGAACTGCCTGAAGCTGGCTCTCCTGCCGAGTACCCGAACACAGGTGACTTGTCGCAAGGAGACATGTCGCAGCCAAGCAGCTACGGTCATTCCGGTGGACCAGTCATGTGGAGCAACGCTGCAGAGGGCTGGAAGTTCAATCCGGGAATGCCGGCAGACCCGCTAGGCCGATATTTAAGACAGCAGCAGCATCAGTCGCCCGAGGAGATGAACAGCCACTTGTCTCCTGTTGCAGATTTGAGTGCATCTCAAGTCACCGAGCACACGCTACGACCGGAAGAAAGCGATGTACTAGCTGGCACTGAACGAAGCTTGTGCGGAGACCAGTCTGACCAAGACGATTCTCAATTCCGGAAACCCCTCTTCAAGACAGATTACATGCCTCAGTCAACTCCAGTCGAACCCCGCAGAATGCCAAGTCTGTTCAGAGATGGTAGCTTTACACGTAACAACTCTACAAAGTCGAGCTCACCTTCCCCGGCTCGTTTGACGAGGAGTAATATACCAGCATTAGACGATGACGACGAAGAAGGAGAAGAGGTAATGATCAAACTCAAGTCGCGTCTGCGTAGAGCAACCAACGCAAGCTCTTCAGCTTCTGGCTCGGCGAGGCCATCGATGCCAGCATCCCCCCGGCCCTCATATTATCAAGCTTCCGAACCCCCTTCTTGAAAAGCTTGCTGCGTTTTAGGCCTGCTCATAATCTCGTTTTCCATGATCAGCATCTATAATTCTTCATTTCTTGAGATCAAACCAGAATCTTCAGACTATGAACCCTTTACGAGTATAAGTAAGGGCAATACCGTTTTCGCTTAGAAGTCTAGACTAGATATGGCGGATTGATTCCGCCGCCAGTAGTGCCTGTGTATCCGTACCGTCATGTCAGATGCAGCTCATTATCCTATCGCAATGAGCATATCACGTAGTAAACCTGAATTCTGCATCGAACCAATCTGCCTTGCTTTGCTTGCGCGTCCTCGTCGGTCCGTGATTGTGGCCACCCGATCGCCTTTTAGAGGCTGCATCTTGCCTTTGGAGCATTCGCGACGATAACAGTTGCTCATCGCCATCATGCGCCGTATGCTGAGTTCTGGTGCGTGGCTGGCAGGCTTGCTGCCTTTCAGTGCAAGCCTTGCGCTCGTGCTGGCAAGTCAGGCCACAGCAACCGAGTCCGCCGGGCAATCGCAATCGCTGCTGCTATCAAGTCGTTCAAAGCCATGGACATCAAGCCTAGAAGACCGACCTGATGAATGTCCTCCGTGCTTTGACTGCCACCTTCCTCGCTTCACCTGCCTCAACTCTGGTAAATGTAATGAATACGACGGGCAATGCATATGCGCACCTGGCTTTGGTGGACTCGATTGCGGCTTGCCTCTGGGTAAGCCTCTACTACCACCTGATACGTCGATTACAGTAGCTGACGAAGGCCCTTCCAGATGGGTCTCTTCCTGATGGAAAGGAACGATATCCTAGAGAGGGCAATCACCCGACATGCAAGGACGGATGGACCGGACTCACATGCAATGGTAGGGGTGCAACGTGCCACTGAATCATAAAGAAAGTGCCAGCATGTTGAGCTCATGTTCTTGCGTTCAGTCTGTGAAACAAATAAAGCTTGCGACGCTATGGTTCCAGACGACGGCGATTCGACGATACGACCCAGCTACATCGCTCTTCTAGCCGATAATGATAAGGACAAGGAGAAGGATACAGCCGTCTGCTATACCGGCGGCTTTGCGGTCAAGCAGGTTTATCAGATGTGTGATGTTACCAGTACGTCTGCATCAACCGGGTCAAGTTTCGTCGGCGCGTCTGATGTGGTTCTTTTGCAGACCGGAAGATCCTTGACATGCTGCCGGATCGGCCACCTCAAGTGACTTTCTCTTGCAATCGACAAGACTCTACATGTAGCTTCCAATTCTGGGTCGGGGGGATGTGAGTCACGCCTTAATTATGAGATAGATAATTCGTCGCTGATAAACTGCAAGCCAGTGAATCATTCTACTGCGGCCTAGACGAATGTTCGGTCAGTGGGGAAGCCACTCAGTCTGGAAACGTGACCAACTACGCTTGTCAGAAGATCGCCTGTCAGTGTATACCAGAACGCATGTTATGTGGAGAAGCAGGATCAGTCAGTAAGTGGGCTGTTGAGCTTGGCTGGGCAGCTGAATGCCATATTGAGCCAGAATCCTTCAGACATCGACGACTTCTTGTCCGAAGAGATCAAAGGTCCCGGATCTTTCTCTTGCAAGACAGATGGCTCCGGCTGTATCTTTACCGAACCAGCTATGAATCAACTCATCAACGATATCTTCGGAGACAGCTACATCACCTTGGACTGTCAGTCCGGGGAATGTTTGCATTATTCTATGGTACCTGGATTCGAAGCACCTGCGGCTCCGAACAACTCCAAGCTCGTTGCCGCCAGTATTGCAGTCACCGGGTTGTCAGTGCTGATAGCATGCTTGGCTTTCTGGTATCTTGGTCGGGTACGCAAGCACGATTTTGGAAGCATTCGTCTACCCGGCGATGGCAATGGGAACGGTCACGATGCGGCGGAAGTGGATCGGCTAATGAGCAATCACCTCTCTGGAAGCTTGTCATTTGAGAACCTATCGTACATCACACCAAATGGCAAGCAAGTTCTGTCCGGCGTGTCTGGCAATGTTCAGTCAGGCCAGCTTATGGCGATCATGGGAGCAAGCGGAGCAGGCAAGTCGACTTTCCTCGATATTTTAGCACAGAAGACCAAGCGAGGTATTGTCTCTGGGGAAATACTCGTCAACGGCCGCAATATGTCAAGAGACAAGTACAAGCGCATCGTCGGCTTCGTTGATCAGGATGATACCCTCATGAGTACTTTGACTGTCTATGAAACGGTCTTATACTCGGCATTGTTGCGATTACCGCGTGACATGTCAATGGAGGCGAAGAAGATCAGAACGCTGGAGACTATGCAGGAACTAGGTATCCTTGGAATCAAAGATTCGCGTATTGGCGAATCCGGCAAACGGTCCATTTCCGGCGGTGAGAAGCGACGTGTATCAATCGCTTGCGAGCTAGTCACGAGTCCATCCATCATATTCCTCGATGAACCAACTTCGGGCTTGGATGCTTTCAACGCTATCAATGTTGTCGAGTGTCTCGTCAACCTGGCCAAGGATTACAATCGGACAGTCATTTTTACAATTCATCAACCTCGAAGCAATATTGTCACACTCTTCGACAAACTTCTGCTGCTAGCAGGTGGTAAGGCAGTCTACTCTGGTGGTTATGAGAAATGTCAAGAATACTTTGAAAGCATTGGGCATCCTTGTCCTCCTGGGTTCAACATAGCAGATTTTCTCAGTACGTGTGGAAGGCCGCATAAAGTATGTCTCGTGGCGAGGCTAATTCTTTCGTTGTGTATGCAGTTGATCTTACCATGCAGGACGAGAGGTCCGTTACAGGTGACCTAAGCACGCCCGACCAGAATGATGACGAAGAGAGCGGGCCCAGAAGTGTGCGATCTCGAGCTTCCACGTTTGCAAGCGACACAGAGCTGCAGAGTCGAAAGTCTGGCCGAGCCTCAAGCTTGCGCCAAAAGCTCGGTTTCTCGTCACCGACCTCACCAGTCCTTTTGGCAACGCTTAGTCCCCACCTAACTCGCCTTGTTGGTGCCTATGAAGAAAGCGGAATCGCAACTGTTGTCAAAGACTTCCACGACGATGCAAAGAACAATCCCTCGGATGCTGGAACAGACCTTGACAAGATTGCAAGCTTCAAACAAGCGAGTTGGTGGACTCAGTTCCGCATTCTGAGTGGCCGAGCGTTCAAGAATCTATACCGCAATCCGATGCTTATGTTGGCACACTACGTGGTGTCCATCGTAGTAGCCTGTAAGTGATCTGATTGCTGTTTCAGCGTTGTCGTTGCTAAACTGGCATGGTACACAGTACTCTGCAGCTTCCTCTTTGCAAACGTCACGTGAGTACTCTGCCTACAGAATAGCGGGCATATGAATCTTGCTGACTCGGCTTCTCACATAGCAACGACATTCCTGGCTTCCAAAACCGCATGGGCTTATTCTTCTTCATCCTTGCGCTCTTCGGCTTTTCTTGCTTGACCTCCCTGGAGGTGTTCGCCAAGGAACGCATACTTTTCATGCGGGAACGCTCTAATGGCTACTACTCGCCATTTACCTACTTTACTGCCAAGGTGAGTTTTGGTTTTTAGGAGATTTCAAATACTAGTTACTGAATCTACACCTTTCGGGCTCATTCCCAGGTTCTGTTCGATGTTCTTCCCCTTCGAGTTATTCCGCCCTTCATCCTTGGATCCATCATTTATCATCCAGTTGGCCTAGTTCCATCTGTCGCACAATTCTGGAAGTTTATTCTCGTCCTCATCATGTTCAATATGTCAGCAAGCAGCATCGTGTTTTTCCTCAGCATCGTCATTAGTAACTCTGGAGTTGCGAACCTGGTCGGCAGTCTGGTCATGCTCTTCAAGTACGTGGCCTTCCTCTTGTCTAGCATTTTCCACGAGCTGGACTAACAGAAATACACTCCTTTCTAAAGTCTTCTATTTGCTGGCCTGCTCGTTAACCGCGACAAGGTTCCCTTGGGTGTCGGCTGGTTGCAAACCATTTCGTTCTTCCATGCCGCTTTCGAAGGGCTCTTAGTGAATGAAGTCAGGTATCTCCAGTTGAAGGATCACAAGGTGCGGCGGAAACAGACTCACAGACTCGAAAGCAAGCTGATTGTATTTCTGGCGGCAGTACGGAGTCGACATCGAAGTACCCGCTGCGACCATCCTGTCGATGTTCGGCTTCCGAGCACAAGCTTTTTGGTGGCCCGACTTTGCGGTGCTATGCATATACTTTGCGGGCTTCATGCTTCTGTCGTTCATCGCTCTCGTTGTCCTCGTAAAGGAACGAAGATAGGGCAGTCTTGCAGATCGCGACTACTTCGGGTCGACGCATATGCGCGTAGACAGAGTGTACTCTAGTCTCCAGCGGCAGGGAAGCTGCTCAATGTATCATATCTGCAAGGTAGCGTATTTATTGCTTTCCTTCCTGCCAGGCCAGCTCACCCTGACAGTTTTCCTTACCCAATGCTCAAGCTAGTACTATGCAGCTTGCCCTGGCCAAGGGTAATTTTTGACTCTGACGCTGCCCTTGCGATCTTCCGATTCGAGCTCATTTGCGAAGATCGATCGCCGCCGCTCATAGCACGCGCATACTTTGCTAGCAATGCCGGGAACAGCAATTGGAGGGGAAAAGTTCAGTTCGAACAGTATATCGGAATCTTCTTTGCTTTTTGTTGATACTTCAAAATTCGGTTTGGCTGCATCAACAGCTCTTAGTGGCACGGAACCAAGATCATCGGTGCTCGTCGCACTTCTTCACATACTTGACAGGTGAACCCGCAAGAAGGTCGCCCTGCACCCGAAAGACCTGCTCAAACCGCCGACACAGAGCTTCATACCTTCTAGACGAACACGTACATACACGACAATGTCAACCCAACCCGAGCCAATGGCTCAAGCAACTGCCACTGTCGAGCCCTCTGGCGAAGTCGACAAGAAGCTACAGGAGAAATCCTCTGCAAGAGTGCAGGATATCGAGGCAGACGAAGATATGCGAGGTTTAGATATAGTTGAACAAAAGATGATTCTCATAAACAGGGTAATCAACAGTCAGGGAATGGGACGGTACCAGGTATGTTATACCCAAGCTCTTACTTTCGCCACCAAAATGCCGATCTTCCCGTTTATCTCCTTCAATATATACAGTGGTGCCTGTTTGCACTCTGCGGCTTTGGCTATCTCCTAGATTTGGCCTTTGCCCAACTATTCGGCTTGATCATCACACCATTGCAAGCAGAACTTGGCGTACCTAACGGCAGTCTCGGTGAGCAAGCAGCTATCGCTTCATTGAGCTAGTAAATGTACAAATACTAATTTGTATACGTTGCGATGAACAGGAGATCTATCTTCCTCATTTAGCGCAGGTTTGTGTGCCGGTGCCTTCCTCTGGGGCATCCTCATAGATGTTATCGGCCGCAAGTGGGCATTCAATATTTCACTGTTTGTGACAAGCTTCTTCGGATTACTTGTAAGTGTTCGTCAGTCGTCCAGGCACAATGCGTATAGTACTGAATACTTCCATTTTACCCACAGCTCGGTTAGTGTAACGACTAGTCGAATCAGCATACCAGCCAGTGAATTAGGTCTTAACGTATCAATCGCAGGTGTACCCAGCAACTTCGGAGCTATCTGCGCTTTGGCCGCGTTATGTGGACTTGGCCTAGGTGGAAATATCCCTATTGACGCGACGATTCTCTTGGAGTTCTTACCCGCCGTAAGTACAGATTCTACAGCTTCGCATTTGGTTGGCGTACTGACTACTCTCGACTGCAGAGGAACCGATGGCTTCTAGTCGTCCTGTCCGTCTTTCAGCCGCTGGGAGTTCTTCTTTGCTCCCTTATTGCCTGGGGTCTTATTGTGAGCAAACCTCAGTAATTAATTGCATGCGTACAACTGACTTCAAATATTCCACAGCCAAACAATGCTTGTGATTGGAACGCGTGCATAGCTGCAGACTTTCCGGAAGGATGCTGCCCTAAGTCCTCCAATATGGTATGCAGTTTGACTGTACGCCGCAGGGTTACACCGCTGAAAATGCTCACTGTCTTGTTAGGGATGGAGATACAGCTGCTATACTATTGGTGCTCTCACCCTCGGCCTCTTCTTTATTCGTTTCTTCGCCTTCAATTTCCGCGAGTCGCCCAAGTTCTTACTGGTCAAAGGCAAGGACCAACAGGCGGTCGACGTTCTGAATCACATTGCTAGATTCAATAAGGTCGAGGGCAAATGCTTGAGCATCACGGTCGAGGATCTCCAGCATATCGACAACGTTCACAGCCAAACTAGCTCCCTCCAGTCGGAAAAGCCTTTGATAGTCGCCCAGCCTAAGAAGTGGTACAACCTTTCTCACATGAAGCGATTGTTCTCGACAAAGAAGGCTATCTATCTCACCCTCCTTATTTGGGGTAAGTCATAAAAGCCGCCAGAAATTGGGTAGGAAGCATTACTGATTCTTTCCCCTGTACTTTCCGATTTTCCCTCGCCCGCCGCTCAATTTCCGACTTGCCTTTATAGTCATCTATATCTGTGATTACTGGAGTTTCTCGCTAGCCGGGTCATTCTTGCCGATTATCTTGCAAAGAAAAGGAGCGGCGAGAGACATCAGTACCAACGAAACCTACAGAAACTATATTATCCAAGCTGTCTGCGGTGTGCCAGGTGTGGCGCTCGGAGCGGCACTTGTAGAAGTGAGATGGTTCGGTCAGAAATGGGCTTTAGCTATGTGAGTCTCGACAACTTCCGGCACGAACGGGGAAGAAGTGACTGAACTATCGCGTTTCAGCACTGGCGCTCTGCAAGGAGTCACTCTCTTCTTGTTCGCTGTTATTGATTCTCAGGCCGGTAATGTTGCGTTCAACACCCTCGAATACTTCTTCCAGAGTGCCTTCAACGCTATCCTGTAGGGCCGCTCTACCTGACCTATGTTACAATGTCGCTGACAGTGGTACCTCTCCAGTTATGGATCTGCACCCTTGTATTTTGCGGCAGCTGTGCGTGGAACCGGTGTCGGAACTGCGTCCACCTTGGGACGTCTTTTCTGTAAGTCGCGTGCATGCCTCCGAACTACTTGGCGAATGTCGTTGACTTCAATATTTTCAACTAGCCATCGTGTCACCACTTATCGGTGCGCACATTCTTGCCAACACGGGTTTGAACGACGTGCTTTATGTAGCAGGAGCGCCTATGGTACGCATTCCCCGTCATCTGCATGTGTTTGCCTTCTCAGCTCACCAGTCTTCTTTCAGTTCGGAGTGGCACTGCTCTGCTTGCTACTGCCTAACATTCGCAAGGGTCATGTCTTCTAAGAGGTCACTCACTGTTCCCAACTCATACACGAAAGAGTCAGGACCAGCACATCTGATTTGATAGCGTCTGATAGCTCGGTGGGTAGCTTCGAGGCAGCCTTTCGGCATGAAGCATAGTCAGTGTTAGTCAAGTACCATTTTTACCTTATATACACCTATCAAAACGATATCTGCATTGCAAGCTTTAATAATTCGTCTCTGTTGGCTTCACCATTGATTCTGTTATGAGCCATTGAATGCTTGCGCGCAAAAATGAGTCGGGTGCACGTCCGCCTGGTTACCAGTTTCTGAGTTGAATAGAGATGTCGTGCAATTTGGCCTGAGTATAAGATGAATCCGGTGAAATGCTCACGGCTTGCTGTCTTCCCAATTCGATCACCCTCCAAACGACCATGGCCACGACAGCGTGGTCCAAAGGCTCTGTGAAGGTATGCTGCATGCTAAGTCGACACCATTAGGCCGTGGATACATGCTGATGCTGACCTGGTGTCCTCTGCTGTCGTAGGATGTCGCCGAGTCGATTGGCATTGCAGGCCTGTCCGATGAAGTGTCGAGCGCGCTGGCCGCAGATGTCGAATACAGGCTTCGAGAAGTCATAGAGGTGTGTTGAGTGGTATACAGCTCGTACCAATCTATTCACACGCATCTGTCTCCTAGGAATCCCTCAAATTCGCTCGACATGCAAAGCGCACGAGGCTGAAGGTCGAGGATATTGACTACGCTCTGAAAGCAAGAAATATAGAAGTCAGGCTGTCAGCTACTGCCATTTCCACTTGTGCTGATTCTTACCTTACAGCCACTATGGGGATTCGCATCCCCTCATACGCCTATCAGCTACCGCAAAGTGCCACATTCATCAGGCAACCTCTATGTGCCAGAAGACGAAGAGATAGACCTTTCCAAACTCATACAGTCCGAGCTGCCTCCAATACCGCGTGAAGTAACGTATACAGGTCGGTCCAGCTCACTCAGTCTGTCCCATCGTCTAGCTGATATGTAATATTGTTTTGCAGCGCACTGGCTAGCCGTCGAAGGGGTACAGCCTGCTATACCACAAAATCCATCACCTGCCGGTTAGTAGCGAGTGCCCTTACTGCTGCAGCAGTTGACTGACTTGATTGCTATCTATAGATTTGAGGACAGCAGCCGCCAATGCCCGGTCGGCCGGTAGAACACTGGCGCTCGGTCCCGAAGGTACCGAAGTCAAGCCTCTTGTCGCACATGCACTGTCTCGCGAGTTACAGCTATACTTCGATAGGCTGACATCGGCAGCGGTGGTACGGCTGTCTGTTCAAACTGTCGCTCTACAAATGGCTGAATCCGTCCATCCTACAGGACGCCGACGAAACGACGCGGACAGCGGCGCTGGAGAGTTTCAGAGGAGACACAGGTCTGCAAGGCCTGGTAGCATATCTTGTACAGTGGGTGGCCGAAAGGGTGGGTCATCATTTCAGAAGTATCTCAGCTCCGTGCTTTATGCTGAAGCGAAAGCCTTTTGCTCTAAGGTGGTCGGCTCGCTGGCTTCTTCCCTGGTAACACTCGACCAATGTCTGGATATTCTCGAAGCCATGCTACAGAATCCATCCCTCTTTTCCGAACCATACGTGAGTCCGTATGTACCCAAGAGGTTTTCTGAAGTGCTAAACGCACTGTAATCTCTTTTAGCTACATCAAATCCTTCCTTGCGTTCTATCAATTCTTCTCACCTCCTCACTTGGCCCGCCGACACCTCAACCCCAGTCTACAAGCGGTTCCCACGCAGCCACGCGGCAGCACGCAGCATCTTTCCTTTCCCTTATCTTAACAAGATATTCACACGCCTACTCCGCGCTCAAACCCCGGGCCATGCAAACTATCCTACGAGGCCTGGTAAACGGCTGTCTTCCAGACGGAAAACATTCCGGGACTCTCCTCGGGTCATTGATGGGGATACGAGCGCTTGGCAATGATAGCGTAAGGCGGATCTTTGGAGCCCAAAACACGAATCTATCAAAAGTTGGCGAAGCTTTACAGAGGAGCGGGTTCCCAGAAGCGGATCGAGAAGCATGTACGAACACGGTTTTAGAAGCACTACAAGATGCATACCCGCCGTCCGGTCAGCATTCCATGTTCGACTACTCGGAATTAGAGCGTTTTGCGGGAAGCTATTTCGCAGGTTACATCAACTCGCAATGTTCTGCTTCTGTAGGAGCTGGAATCGTCACAGAGCCGACATCGGAAGAGCAAGGGCATATCGATGCGATGCCAATAATCAATGGCATGTCCAATGGTGTGCGAAGGCCTTCGGTGCTGCGTGCTCCGTCCAATAGCACCGATCATGACCAGTCCCAAGATGCAGAAGCGAGTGGTGATAGTGATGACGATGCTAGCGAGGACGTTGAAATGGAATAGATTGCTGTGCTATAATAATTGTCTACTATACAGGTGTTGTTGCGGTCGTGAAGTGTGCGAAGCTTGTAATACGAAATACAACGACGATGACTGGGTAAGAAGATAATACAGTAAAGATGTCTCAGTCCGACAAGATGATGGTACTTCCACTAGTTTTCGAAATCGGTACGGGCCGCTTGCCTCTCTTCGCTGTGTTCTCGCTGCTCGACTTCTTTCGTTTCGGTTGCGAGATGCGGGGGCTAGCGCGAGCTTTCTTCTTTGACTCTGCCTCGGCCGCCGTGATGCGCGCACTATCCCCTCGTTTCTTTCGCTCGGTCGTGCCCGGCCTTCTTTCGACAGGCGGGGAAGATGTTGGAGTGGACGCTTTGCAACTTTTACGCCGTTTTTTGTCAGGAGTTGGTTCTGCGTCACTGTCATCAGACTCCTGTTTCTTGGGCAACGGTTTCGTCCGTTTTCTGGGTGGTGACACTTTTGACTTTCGGGGACTCCCTATATCGCTAAGGGAAAGGTAATCCTCCTCGAATATTTGTCGGACCGAGCAGCGTTCAACACTGACGCCCGCCGAAAGTAGCACATCGATCCAGATCTGAAGTGGATACGAACAGGAAGTTAATCATTTGGTGTCCGCTCTGCCGGAGACGACGCAAATTCGCTTGAAAACTTTACCCACCTTCTGCGTCTCGCTCAGAAAATCGCCCGGACCCTTGACTTCGACGAAGCGACAGCATTTTTTATCAAAATTCCATAGACTAATGAGTGAAGGTGATGTCGAGTTAGTCCGAAGTTGCACCGACCTCCTTTCGACGATTGGTCACCTACAAGAGATCAGGGACTCCGCCGATACGGTGGCTCCATTCTTCTGCATAGACTCTACATACTGTCTTCAGAGCTTGAGGCGTGAAACACTGACGTCGTACTTGAAAATTAGATTGGCGGACTTTGTAACTAAGAATGAAAGCCCGCATACCTGAATGATTTCAAACAGATCCTCACGCTCGTATCCCCATTTCAAGCCCACACAGTACGTATTTTTCTCCCTTTCTCGTTCATCTGTAGTTTTAAGCAATTCCAAAGCTTCACCTTGCCCAATCTGCCGCAGGCGTTCTTGTACTAGCTCAGCCCTGACGATCGCAAATGCGTCTGTTGACAGATCCAATGGACCTGCTTGGTAGGCTGTTTCAAAGACTCCATCGATAGGAGCGAATATAACATCCCAAAACAGCAGTGCGAACTGCGAAATCATTGACGGATGTCCGATCATCAGCTTCTAAACGGAAAGGAAGATCCAAGATGCTTCAATTCTGAGTGTAACCAACTTACAATAGTAGTCAAGATACCATTCTCCGAATGAAACCCTTTCCAGCCTTCACGTTTGTATTGTTCTAAACACAGCTCTTCCACCGAGACTTCACTTCCATCTTGAGCTCTCCAAACACTTTTCCTTCCAGTCTCACCTTCTGATAGTTTCTCTCCTTTCATCTCGCGCTGTGTGGCTGCACGTAAACTGGGCACAGGGGGATGCCTATCTTCTTTCGGCACATCCAGAGCGGTCTCCAATCGTACTATCCTTCGAGCGAGAGTGTTGTGGTATATCAAATGTGACCAAGGATGATTCAAGCCTTCGTAGCATAACTTGAGCGCTTTCTCCTGATATGCTACTTTATCCATACCATCGGATTGATCAAGTTTAGAGTGATGGTGCATATAAAGTAAAGCTAGTCGGTCATACCATTCACCTCGTTTACCTCTTCTAAAGCAACTCTGTTCCAACAAAGAAGCCATCACTTGAGCTTCTCTATTATATTCATGTAATTTAGCTAATATGGTAGCTCCTTTATAGACTACTCTAGTCAAAGGCCAACCAGCTAGGAAGCGTTTACGATAATACGTGAGTTTGTCATCTTCAATTCCTTTCAATTCACGTTCTACTTTATCGTTTTCATCCTTCATCTTAGCTATCTGTACCATCTCTTGCCATTTCGGATAAACCTGCTCAAATATACCAAGTGCTTCTCTCATATCCGCTTCTCTTTGCTCTTTACTGGCTTTTCTAAATTTTCCAGAATTATCAACTGCTTCACCGGTCAATTCTTCTATTCGTCGCTCCAATATCAAAGCATCTTCATAGTCTACTAAGGCCTGTCGATCCTCAAAGATACCAAAAGATCTCTTGACTTCGTATGATGGGTAATTTCGAATCTTGAATCGAGCGAGAACGGCTTGGGTAAGTGTTTTTTCCGAGTATGATACAGAACGATAGTACAGCAGGTGGAGGCGAGCGAAAAGACGTATCGGCCCAGATTCGAGTCTGATGCATGGACCGAGGTAATGAAGGACTTGAAACATACCCAAGATAGGGTTAGTTGACTTACTATGCCCTGGCAAAGCAGTATTAAAGTATCGCTTACTCTTCTGGACAAGGACCTCGGTTTGCCGAATAGGCGCTTGAGTTAAGGGTTTCTCTCGCTCATTCCCTTTCCCCTTACTCGCCTTGTTCGATCCAGTAGCGAGACCGAACAGGCTTTCAGCTTTCGCCTTTGTTCTTGCTGTTACTGCAGCGAACATGCTCGTAAGCGTCGACTGGTTCGAGGATGTACGCTTGATTGCGTCAATTAGCGTTTGACGTGTTGTAATGTTTGAAGGTATACGTAGCTCTTTGCCGAGAGCCTGTGAACAGTTGTATTTTCATATCAGCGCAACGGAACAGATGAAGGTACGTGAGCAAGGGAATCGTCTGCTCACTTTGAGCTCATCGACAGAGAGTAAGCGAAGCAGTTCATCTATATCGTTCCGTTCCGCCAGTATGCGTTCATTAATAGCAAATCTTGTCAAACCGAAATCTTGAATCTCCTTCCTAACTTCTTTGAATGATCTATTGGACAGCGGATCGATAAGGTTCCGTCTTTTATCATTCTTTGATGTTTTCTTCCCTTTCCTGTCGGTCGTTTCTTCTTCTTCCATGTCTGAAACTATCAATATTATGCCGGAATCTTCGACTTCTGGCGGACTACTGTTCGTTACAGCGAGGACGCCCGTCGTGTTCGAAGTATCAGCTTCTGGCGCATGATCTGCATGATATCGCTCTGGCTTGCACGATGAAGAGCTATATGGACCGTCCGATATCGTTTCGCAAATCTCGTCAACAGCTGCTTGCACATCTACCAGTTCATCGTGGTAGCCAATACGCGAGACACGGAACCAGCCATTCTTCCGAGAGAAGAGGCGTACGAACAGGTATCTTGCAGGATCTGTACAATTTTCGTCACATATATATAGAAATCAACAATCAGTTCGTAGTGAGTCATTGCTGTAGAGTACCTACAGCTCATAGTCTTGAATCTAGCCAACATCTCAAGCTCTTCTGCATTGAACAGAACACTTTCATACTCTAATACAGTATTCAGCATCTCTTCAAAGACCTGTACGTAGATCGAGACGCGCTCTGTCGGGGTAATCGTCTTGTTCAGCAGCTTTTCGTCGTCCGACGAGAGACTTGAGGATGTCGACGTTGCAGAAGAGCTTCTTGTCATTTGTATACTTGAATCACCGAACGAGACAGCCTTCTGCGGGTCCTGCTCATCTTGTGCACTATCCAGCGCCATGTTGCCATTTTCGCGCTCCGAGCTTCGCGTCGTGGCTTCTATCTGCCGATCCTCTTGCTCGTCGCTCATGGCCGCCGCAGGGCGGTAAGCTTGCTCTGGCAGCTTGAACGGCGATGCTCCATGAGTATAGCAGCCAATGACCCACACGAGCTTGCGATGCAGTGTGTTGTGCGGCAAGAGAAGAATACCAGCCGCCATTGTCAAGAAAAGGCGATCGGCAGCTACAGTATTTGCAAGCAGCTAGCTAACAGCTCCTCAAGCTTTCACATTCGCCAACACTGTAGGAATCTGTGCAGAATGATTCGTTCAGTGCGAGTTGCGATACGCAATGCCTGGATGCGAATTTCGATGCCATGCTTCACTGACACGCCAATGCTGAGATAGCCGTCGGACAATGGGGCGTGTCGCGCACCAAATCCATGGGAGAATTGGTGACACTGCTAGAAAAGTTGTGCAAGCGATCCGGCACTCACAATGACAGCGGCATACGGTACTGGAAAGAGTGCTGCTCGGCCTGATGCGTTGCTGCTTTTCTCTCTCCCTAACGCAATCAGCTACTACACCACGCAGGACTACACACAACCTTACATCTACCAGTCTACATCGAACAATATGGGCGTCGAATGGGTCAGTCTCGTGAATGACACTCGCCGTATCTCGACAGATGATGGACACTGACGTGGCCTTGCATCTCCAACTAAATCGTATACAGAGAAGCAAGGAAAAGGGACAGGAGGTCCCTTCCGATGCCATTCTAGGCGGCAAGGAACCAGCGGGTGAACCGCTCTACATTGCTCGAGCTTATTCCGAGCACCATGGTGAATCCGTAAGGACGACTGGCTGACTCTGCGCCTGAGCTTTCGTCCGCGTTTCTCGTCTGACCTGTCTTTCTGCCCCAGGCTGGTCTCCATCCCGGCAAGTTTGGTACGTTTGCTGTGTTGTCTCCATGCTTGCACATTGCTTGCGTGCCACTTAGCAGCACTGTCTCGTACCTGCAGGTCCTCTCACTGGCGAATGCGCTCTCTTCGGCTTCGAAGGCGAAGAATGGTACAACCCCAAGTGCGGTGAGCAGCGATTTGACGAGTAGCATACACCCTAGAGAGGATATGTCTTTAATTCTGCTACTCAGAGATCCTGTGCGGCGATCAAAACTCCATCAAATGGTTAGACATGGAAGGTTCCTTTCCCGAAGATTACGCGCATCTCAAGTTAGTAGAAGGAGGCAAGGATGCAGAAGGCAACCCTCTGTTCTGCGCTCAAGTTGAGACGCAAGGCTCTGTTATACCCGGCAAGTGAGTCTGAGTCTTATCCATGGCGGCAAATCTTACTTTCACAAAGATTATGACGGCCTGCTCACCTGTACTGCGTACTCTTACAGAGCTGGTCCGAAATTGGACGGTGCCACAGCTTCTTTCGACGGAAAGGAATTCCCGTAAGTGCCATTTGGACCTTGTTCTCACTTTCTATGTTTCCATTATTGACAGTTTGTGGCATGAATAGTGGCAATCAGGTCTACAAGGTCTTGGCTTACGCTTAGAGAAAAATCCGAAAGCCCCCAACACATAGAGACAGGCTACGAACAGGTACTTTAGCTTGATTAAGTGTTATACAGTAGCAATTCAGCCACAAATGTGTTGCATTGCTGAAAACGAAAGTTTTGCAGTCTGAAAGGTTGCTACACGCTTTTCAGTTCAATCGTCGAATGCACCACACATATGATAACAATGGTAATTGCGATGACTGCAAACACCCTAAGGTATGAGGTGATATCTGTGTGTTGAAACAGCAGCTCTTATGCGGGGCATTTCTATACGAGGCAATCGAGCATCTTCAAATGCAACAAGCTTAGGAAACTTCGAACATCATCTCATCTCAACCAATCTCAACCAACGTTACAGTACTGCGTATCGGGTTCGCGTCTCTCGAAGTGCAAGATATGATGCAATACAAAAAATATTGCCTTCATGCTTGTACTAGTGAAAGACACTGATCTGCAAAAATTGCGTAGCATTACTGAAGCTTTCGGACAATCAGCGGAGACCGCCTACAAAAATTGGTATACATTGGCTAGAAAGCATGTGCATGGTCACCGAAGCATCCACAAGCAAGTCAGTGCTCTGTTGGAAGTCCTCGTATCTGCCTCTTCTCTTTCTTGCGTATCATCCAAAACCACAGCCAGCAACTACACCGAAGACAGCATCTACCAGTTTACAGCAATCAACATGGGCGTTGAATGGGTGAGTCTTCGGCGTTCTCCAAGGGCTTCTCAATCTATTCGACACACGTCAACGCACTCTTTGATCCCTCCGGCAACTCGCGGGTATACAGAAAAGCTTCAATCCAAAGCACGACGAGCTCCCGAAAGACGCCATTTGGGGAGGCGTAGAGCCAAACGGCCAACCTCTGTACATCGCTCGAAGTTATTTTCATCATGAAGGAAAGGCCGTGAGTCCGGTGCCTTACCTGCCGACTCCACAACCTTGATTCGACTATGTTTCTTTCCCCCCCCCCCCCCCCCCCCCC